>BMAO01038261.1:0-169062 GCA_019973975.1 Trichonephila clavata | reverse complement strand
CATAAACTGTGCATGGATTTTGCTGCTGCTGCTCTTTAATTTTAATAATTATATTAAACTTCCAGTACCCCAAAACATTTATTTTGAATTTGAAACTTTAGAAAGTACTAAATATAGAACTAATTCCATGAATGGTTTTACAAACATATATTTCAGAACATGTATAAAATAAACACATATTTGAAATTATTAAAACCTAGGTTTTGAATAACAGTATATGTACAAAATTCAACATGAGAGAAATATGATTTTAAAGTTTCACCATGTATAATATTTATCGAATAGTCTGAAACTTTTATGAAATGTTAATGAAGCCATTTAAACTATTTACTATAAAATGGCAATGTATAACAATTAAACAGTATACTGCCAATGAATATAGAATAAAACAAATGAAAGATCATATTCAAAGCTTTATCTTAATAATTATAAAAATACACACTTCAGAGCTTACCCCATAAGTTCATAGCTAATGTACAAATATGCAAAGATGTTCATGCCTTTATGTTTATTTTCCATGATTTTAAAAGCCTTCGGTATGTTAAATATTTTACATGAATAAAAGTAAATCAAATAAGATTTTATAGGTAAATACATCAAAATCTAAAACTGGGAATATGTATCCTGTTTGAATTTACATCTTAAATATTTTAATAATAAAGTGTTGAATCCTAACACATGGGAGGTTATATAATACCAAAACAAATATAAAATGGGAGATTTTTCATCTGCGGGAATTAGATTTTAATTATCTGAGTTATCAAATGAGATTTAGTATTTGTGCTTTGGGAGAATCCATCGAAGTTTTAATTTTACCTAATAATATCATAAAAAGTTTCAACTTTTAAATCTTGACTAAATCCATTTGATCTTCCAGTGTGCCAACGGCAAACTAGAATTTTGCATGAATTGTACAGTTTTTCATAAAATGATTTATTACTGCATTTATATTGTCAGTCCCATTGATGCGCATAGAAAATATAATGACCCATTTTATCAGGCCTTTTCTAGCAGATAACTGAAAATGTAGGCGTTTAGTTGCTGTTTACGTCAAACATTGCTCCACATTTAATGAAAATGGTAAACTTTAAATTTGCAGGCATTTATAAAGATTCGTGGTATCAAATAAGCCAATAAAGATTTTTCGACTGTTTAATGATTTTTAGGATACCATACAGCCTTAAGAAAGCAAGTTCCTAATGTATGCTTTCATATGTGATAACCTCACTAAAAATTCGTGTCATAAACATATGTATATCATATGTTCTGAAGAATAGTATTCTCAGCTGAAGTGATCCTGCTCATGGAAATGTGCGATTCACATGACCAGAAAGCTAATTTTTGTAAAAAGAGTATTATTTTAGTCATCCTCAGCTTATAATCAAGCATACGCTTGTTAAGATTTTTTTTTTGTTGCTTCACGCTTTATGAAGTTAAAGAAACGCACAATTAACACAGGCGTAGGACGTGAACCTATGTCAGAAAAGATACAAATGCAATCGTGGATGGATAATTGAGAACCATTTTTGTTACAAATATTACAGACAGAGCTAAGTTTTCCTTCACACATGCTGCGTACGGCTTTAGGAAATGTGAAGTGAGAATTTTAGTAATTCTGAGAATGGTGGCTGGATCCTCACGGGAATAAGAATGATATATAGCCATTATATTATTGTTAGCTTATGTGTCTTATCATTTGTTAATGTTTTATAGCATTTGGTATTTACATGCCATAAAGGCCTCTATTGTGATTTTAAATTATTTTCCCCTACATACCCTCTACTCCCATGTCGTCATTTCTTCCAAACCAAGCTTTCATATAGTTAGTTGCTTGATCGAGCGCTACAGGTGGCTCTGAATAGTGTCAGTTTCAAACAAACCTCTTGTATTTGTGTGTATGTGAGGTATTGATATTCATAACAAAGAGAGAAAACAATGTCAGTAATTTGTACTTCAATGCATGGACAGTGATAAGGCTCCAACACTGCCCATGCAGAGCTAACTAAAGTACAGGTGAAGCTCATTTCCTCCTCGACCATTAGCACTATTTGATCTCTGCTGTAGCAAGGAATTACAGCAGCACCCCATATTATTCAATATGTATTTGATTGGGATACATCAAAGGTGTAGGCAGGGTAGAATCTGCACACCTTTCAGAGGACTTTGTCTGTTGTTTGCTATATCTGGGTACTGATAAAAGGCATTGGACTTCCTCTTAAGAAAGTGAGTGACACCGGCCTCAGCTCATTCTAGAATCCTCCAGTAGTCAAGACATGCCATAAAGAACCCTAGAAAACTTAACATTGTACACGATGGTACTTCAGAACCATGACAGCACATGCAACTGAACGGCTACAACATAGTATATTATAAGATACTTGGAAAAAAATTTTGAAGGAAAAGAGACATATTTAAAAAAGCCTTAGGTATTTAAATAATGCTTAAAAAAGCTAAAAAAATTAATTTTTCAAACATTTTGCAACAAATTAAAATATTTTAGTATGGAATTATTATTAAATATTAACCTTTATAAAATACAATTAAAACCAAATATCAAATATTAAAAATAAAAAAAAATTTGAAGATGGTACTATATTGCCTTTATTGTGTTTTATATTCATTTTTGGTTTGGCAAGCTGCGATAGCACCATAAATACACCTTTCCGGGATTTGGTTATTGAAACTATATTTTGTTTTTCACCGAATCTTATTCCCTTGCCGTTATTAGTCCTCATTCTAAGTTTGACAATGCCATTGAGATTGTTAGATAGAGCGACAGGTGGCTCTGAAAAGCGTCAGTTTAAATAAAAACTGTACATGTCATTGACATTTAATATTATATAAGAATAAAAAAAATAATTCGTATCAATGGTTCAGATAATAAGTAGAAAGTTCAGGGATACAAACATAAATTTAATATATTCATTCATTATCTAAACTTCCAGTGCGGCATGAATTCTTTTTTTAAACAATTTATATCGTGAAAATGGTATTAAAGGAAGAATTGTCGGAAAAAATGACAAGAAATATGTCCCCCAAAAAATGTTCTCTCTATACTACAGAATATTGTATTTTCATGGAAGAATTCCAGACAAGTAAGGAATAAAATAGGTGGATAAATCTGAAAGATTCTGCATAAAATCTATATGAACCTTTCACTAGAAATTTAAGAATAACCTTTCATCATCCGCATGTCGTTGTTTCCATCTTGACATAAATCGGAATCAAACACAACATAGATCAATCCTTTAAAATCATTCAGATTTCAAATGGCACGTTCATGCATGATACTACGGCGTATTCAAACCATATAAAATATTTTACGGCACCCTTTCTCAAATTTGTTTTTGGATACTTTCACATATTCAAATATGTATTTGACAAGAGTCCCTTTGGATGAAAGCTATCTGATTCAGAAAAAAAGGAGTCAAAGAGAGCCGTTTTCCCCTGTTTTTCACCGAATATTTCAAGATCATATCTCACAATGCTGCTCCTGGGAAAGAAAATGTAATTTCCATTCTAGGTAAAAATATAAAATTTTTCTTTCAGATTCTGAATATTTTATGAAGTAATATCAATGATTTAAAAATTAAAATTGTATTGTTGATATAGCCATTGAATTATCAATGGGGAGAATAACTGACAGTTTCTTCAATAATATACAAATGCTCGTAGGTTCTTTGATTTTTTGAGCACAAAAATAAAAATTTGCAATGAATTTTTTTTAAAAATATGGTTAAAATAAAGTTTGAACATCCTGCTTGTTTTTTAATTTATTTAATCACAATTAATTCGGCTTAATTTTTTAAACTAAAGTTGAAAGTATAATCTATTCAATTTTTTTGATGAACTGTAGGCTACATTTATGCGATTTAGAAACACGAGAGTATTGAACGAGCAATAAAATACTAATAAAACAAAGAAAATTACTGATAGTTTTAAAAAAATATGATTTGTGAAAATTCAAAAAGTTTTCATCGCATATTATTATTATGTTTGAAAAAAAATATATATTATTAGTTTCATCATTTTTTTTACTTATACTCATATAATTAGGTTTGTTTACTTGCATGGTAATAGGACTAATGTATTCCAAAAAATTAATTTTTGTAAAGCATTTGAATCGAAATTTTTAATTTTTTCTGACCTGTAAATTAAGGGGACATAGTACGATTTTTTAGAAAAAAATATTTAATTTTTTAATTATTACGAATTTTTTTGTATTTACCCGTGTATATGTATTATATAAACTGTTGATGGGCTCAAAATACCACAAAGAGATTATTATTTAGCTTTTCAAAGAATAATTTAAATAATACATTATATGATCTAAAATGCTACTCCCTCTACAATAAATTAAGTGCACAAATGAAATTATCTTAAATTTTAAATTTAAATTTAATTTTAATTGTCATATATAATGCTATACATACCATGAAAAATGAAAAATATATTATTATTTAATGTTCTTTGACAAAATATTTGCCTAAATAACAAAATTTCTAATTTTCTGGCAAAAATTTGGGGAACAACTATTTATATACAAAAACATTACATAAACTAACTAATCTATTTCTGATTATTGGATCGTATTTAGATGTTCTTTAAAAAAAGATATAATTTCCCGAAATAATTTATTTCAAATTAAATATAAAATTTATAAATATTTTTCTGGTATATCAGTCAATATTACTTGTAAATCTATTCATCTTAAACGCTTATCCCAGAAAAAAATACGCACTTATTAATAGAATATTAAATAAAATTTTTTTAATATGATGATCGAACAGATCTAGTTGAAATAATAACTGTTAAGAAAATTTGTAGAAATAAATTAAAATTTTAAAAAATAAATAATTTGCTGATATTTATTCTGACAGTGTATTTGTCTTCAATTTTTTTATTTTTATTTTAAGACGTGATTTACAAAAAAACTATTATGATCAAATATTTATTCTTCGAATACTGAGTTCCAGCAGTACATATAAAACTTTTTCCATAGATGAAGAATATAATAATTTTATTAGAATGATTTCAAATAGATTTTAATTAGAATGTTTCAAATAGATTTTAATTAGAATGTTTCAAATAGATTTTTATTAAAATGGTTTCAAATAGATTTTTCTAGGATTATATTTATATTCTCATCCACCAATTTTAATCACTCTAAATCCTTCAGCATTTTTAAATTTTTTAGTTGATGACATAACTAATGTATATCAATTCCGTTGGATAGACATTTAACAGTGTCCAATCAAAAGGAAGTCGTGTCATAACAGGGGAAAGAATAACAATATTAAACGACTCTAGACACAAATCTTAGATCGGACATGTTTTTTCGTCTATTTGGTAACGATAAGAAAGTTCCGCATAGGGTTCTACTTGCCTAACCCTTTGTGTGCAACATTTTATAAACGCTGAATTAAACGAATGTCGTTGATCTGAAGCATAGGTTCTCAAAGTGGGCAATAACACCCCCTTGTGGGCGTTTGTGGCTTTCAGGGTGTATTAAAAGAACCAGAGAAAATAAGGGAGGTGAGATGGTACGGAGGGGCTTGGGCAGATTAACTAAAAAGACTAAAAAAACACGCTTTTTTTGTACTAACAAAAGTAAACTTTAATATTGTTCACTGTCCATTGTATGTATTTAAATCATTTCTATATCGCATGTACGAAAAGTGAATGCTCGTGTTCGGAAAGTGAATGGAAAACTAAAGATTACATTACATTCAGATCTACATTAAACTGAATGATATTATGCATTTTAATTTCTGTTGTGCACTTGTTGTCTTTGTCTGTGAGCAGCGGAAAACATGTTTCGTTAACTGCATTCTATTAAGAAAAATAATTAAATATCTTAACCAGGTGATTATTTGAAGGCTGAAACTCTCAATTTATATTTTTTTAAAAGCAATAGTTTGTTACGAATTACTTCGTATCATCAAAACTCTTGCCTGTCTTTATAACAGGTACGCTAAAACTATTATTCCACTCTTTTAAATGAAGAAGAAATTCAGCAGCGTTTCAATTCCAGCAATATCCTACCAATGACTAAAATATATAATATTACACATTTAAATATATCTGTGGCAATAGGGATTCGCAAGTAAAAAAATTAGGGCCTTAGAAAAAATGAAATTAAAAATATATTCTTTTGGTAATAGGATATTTTTTTAAACATAACTCTTATTTTCGCCATGTATTATGCACACTTATTTCTCTAGAGTGGCATGGCGTGGTATCGAAATATTCACTAGAAGAGTGGGTGGTATCGAAATATTCACTAGAAAAGGGGGCGGTATCGAAATATTCACTAGAAGAGTGGGTGGTATCGAAATACCTTCTAGAAAAGGGGGCACCAGTTCAAAAAAGGTTTGGGACCTATGATCTAGAGTTAGAATCAGTCTATTACCATCTCGCACACATATCGGTGTTTTTTTTGTCTTGTTCTTGTTCCTTAAGAATTATTGTGAGGTGTTATTAATGACTTAGGGACAAATGGTGATAATGCTGCTTCAAAATATGCTATTAGCCTAAAAAAAGAAAATGAAAGAATTCACTAAAGAAATGAATTGAATAGAATTATAGAGAACATTTCTTTCTCACATAGCATCAGTCTATAGTTTCGCTTAAGCAAAATCAGAATTTATATTTTTGATTATGAGATCATACAATTATTTTTGTATGCCAATAATTCCATAGTTAATTGCCTTTGTGAGAAATTCCACTAATGTATCTTGTGACATACTTAATTTTTTATTTTCAGTTTCACATATTTGATTCCCCCCCCCTTCAGGTAGATTTTTATTTTGATATAGAACCACAAGTGTGCTGTTACATGCCAAACTTTTGACTTTTTTTTCTCTTGTAAGACAAATTATGAGATTGAAATGTAAAGTAAATTTACTAAAAAAAATATATATATATATATAATATAATTAAAATTTGTAAATTTCATGAAAATCCTATACTTGAACATTTGTGACGGATCTATACTGTCTTAAACTAACAGTCTCAACTTTTCTTAAAAGTTTTATTTATTTCAACCAATCACCACCGGGAGCCAAAGTGTGATTTATGCAAATGAGATATTTTATATAAGTTCGGGTTTCGCGAGTTAAATTGCGGTAGTAAAGTAAAAAGAGAGAGCAGTAAAGTGAAGAGTTAGATTTTTGAAGTAAAATGAATTGAAGCATCGGTAAATCAACACGCAGTTGTTGACATTATTAATTGATAGTGACGCGATGAGCTAAGCTGAAGAGCTGAAGATTGAAATTGGAAAGTCGAGTGTGGATCCTTAGCCTATATCCAATCCAGCCATCAATAAGTTCTGCACCACGAAAGATCTGCCGGAAGTTACAAAAATAAGGTTAGTGATTTAGAAATTTGTTAATACGTGTACGTGTGTTAGCTGTAATTGTACGTGCTGATCTTTCGTGGATTCAGTTCTGATTCCGTAGTTCCGCTTGTAGTAACCCCTTGTCATACTCCACTGTGTCTTATTGTTCTTAAATTTGAATCGTGCGTTTGTAACTTTCCTTGATTAAGAGGTATCAATAAATATAACGATTTGTAATGATGTCTCTTGAATTCTCTAATCCACCTACACGTCCAGAAACAGTTAACGGTAGACGGGGAGATGATAATCTTAGGGGAGGTTATATGTCACGACACATTGACTTTTTTTTTACTTATCTGCATCCACACTGATATTGTAAAAAAATCTTTTATATGCAAACTTTTCTTTTTCTGCAATACAGTTTTGAACATAAATCGTATACAATTAAAATATGTTATACGAATAAAGAATAATATAATTAGATAAAAAAAATTATCTTCAAATCCTATTCAACTGATTTGATAGTTGGTAGAAACATTTCATACATTTTATCTTGAGAATTTAATAATAACAAAGATTATTATGTACAAGGTGATTCATAAATAAGTATACAGCTTCGATGCACTATAAATCAAAATTAATGCGTGTTAGCATACGTTTCTTGTAACAGAATTGTATGTGATTATTTTAAGTTTTGTTAGAAACAGTGTGAGCTCTTAAGTCTGTGTGTCCTTCTTAGAAGCATGAGACACATCGAGCCCATAATCCTTTTCCATACAGCTTTTCCTAAAGTACCCGAATCGAGTCCATCGATAATGGCTTAAAACGCTGCTTCAGTTTCATTTAATCAACTGAAAGGGGAGGTATGGATACTTTGACCCTTACATAACCCTTCTGGGTGCCTGTCGAGCAAGTAGTGAGGGTGAGTGGTCCGAGTCTCATCCACTGCATCGGTGAGAAAAATGTGCCGAGCAGTGTAGAGGTACACCTTTCAATTGGAGAATGAAGTTGTAAATTTCATCCTGCAACTGTAGCATCAACCAAAGAGAACATATCCAGAAAAGTGGATCCAGTGACAGTTTCCTAGTGAAAAAAGAATTGTCCGAATGCATCCCTTCAGAACATTGCACTGAAAACATTTTTCTTAGGGGACTCTTGCACTGTCACTATTATCTGCGTCACTTCTGACAGGAGCTAGAAACAAACTTTAGTGTACATCTACATTAGGGTTCACTTAGTTGGTGCGTATCGTTGACTGTTATTGTTTTACTGCATCACAAAAGTGTATACTTGTTCATGAATCCCTCTGTATTACTAATATATCTTAAAATTCTACAAGAACATTTTATCTTACAGGAATGTACAGAAAATTATTTATTTAGAGCTTTGAAAATATAAAATATCTATGATATACCTGTGATACGATCCAAGTAAGTAGCTGTTTACTTGGATCAAAACGTGTAAGCTTGTTCTAAAGAGAACTAGAAATATACAAAGTGTTATTAAAGAAATTACGACAGTGCTTCTCAAACTTTCCCTATTGGTGACCCAATTTTCAATCATAATTTTTATCTCAGCCCACTTATACACTAATAATATATTGAATACGACCAATATGAACTTAATAGTAAATCGTACAAATTAACAAGACAAGTATTAAATTTTTGTACGTTACTTTTAAATAATATATATTTTAAGCAAATTACTTTTAAATAATATGATAAATACTATGTTATTTTTTTTTCCTTTCGCTAATTTTTAATTTGCAGCAGACTGCAAAATGATATTTAAATAAAGATATATTTCCTCCATCGTCCCTTTCTAAAAATAGAAATGTCTTTAGAAGAGTAGTCTATGGTCTATGTTGCTTTCCATCATATCTAGCACATCTAGCATTCTTGCGAACGCCCGAGTGAGTTTAGGCAACTTATCGGACACCTGGGCAAAACATGTAAAAATGCTGTACCTCGTAGAATTAAAGTTAGTCTTGGTCGAGTTGATACTTCTATAGTTACCGAATCTACCTTAAATGTACATTTTATAATTAGCGCTTTAGTTGTAATTCACAGTATTAAGTATTTATGGCAGTAGATTAACAAAAACATGGATATATTTTTAAGTCGTAAGCGAGCATTCGACGATAATAAAGCATCAACAAGTGCACAGACGAGCATAGTTTCAAAAAATAAATCAAGTAAGTTTTCTCAAGAAAATTTAAATTTTCGATTTATTACTACTAAAGTAAAAGGAAAAGAAATATCTCTGCGAGCTATTTGTTCAACAATATATTGGTAGAGGACAATATGAAACCTAATAAACTTAAAAGACCTTTGAAAACGCTTCATGGTGAGTACATTAACATGCCTCGAGATTTCTTTGAATTAAAATTAAAATCATATGAAAAGCAGAAAGCATTTAAACAAGCGTTGCCTGTGAAAGATAAAAAGGCTTCACTTACATCTTACAAATTATCATACAAAATAGTTAGACTTAAAAAGCCTCACACTATTGGAGAAGAGAGCTTATTATGCCAGCAGCAATTGAGATAGTAGAAACCACGTTTGAAGACAATTTTGCCAGAATTGCAGTCTATGGACTGCAAATCTTTGGCAAAATCAATTGTAGCTCTTTAAGAATCTCATAATTAATATTAAATAATGAAAAAGCAAGTAAAATTCCGATGAAGAATAATCCTGTTATTTTTTAATATTTAAAGCGCGAAAATTTCTAAATATTTTAACCCGGGAGCAGGCGCACACTCGATACTAACGTTAATGGTTGCGCGGGAGGACTGAGTCACCCCAATTCTTTCTTTTTTTTTTAGTTAATTTTATTGTACATGATAAAAATCACAATTCTAGTGAGTAGTTTAAGAGAAAGTATACTTACCTACTTTCAAGGATTTTTCAATTTTTCTTTGATAACTTCAGAAAAATCCAATAAAATGAACTAATATGATTTAAATGTGTGAGACCTAAATGAAAGACGCAAATTGCAGTCACTTTTCACTAACATAGCAGGAATGTTATTTGCAGGCAAAACTGTCCTATTTTGTTCAAGTTATTGAAGTTTTAATGTCTTTTGATGATCGACAATTGCGATGCTGAACTTTTTCTTGCTTGTGCCTTCTTGACAGTGCGAAGCTTGTCAGGTGGTACACTTATTGCTTCATATTTTTCTTGATGGAGTTCTTTAGGTAGTATTTAAAAATTTTCCTTTCTTTTCATCTTCATCTCTTTTCTCAAAATTTACTTTCGCTATCATGATTAATACACATTATTTCAGCAGGCCCTTCCCTTGCTTGATCCGTTTCAACTTCTTTCAATAGAGATCACAGATGCCCATTTCTTTTTTTATATTCTGCTTATTTACATTTAACGCAGTGGAAAATTGTATCATTTTCATAGAAAATATTTTGGAACAAAAGTGGTCGCGCGAGGAAGTTGATTAAAGCAGGAACCTTAAGATTGTAAAGAAATGTTTGCCACTCCCAAAAAAAGAAAGATATATGTGGCAAATACGTTTTAGTTCCTCTGAAGACTGTCACATATGATGATACTGTAAAAGTTAATTTTTAAAAAATAAACCGTTTTCCTGGAACTAACGATTTTGTAAGCCTTGGGTTACTTTGCGCCTCGCGCGAACATTCCCGGGTTAAGAGTGTATTCAATATAAAAATATGGATGTTAGTTATAAAAAAGAACTGTGTAAAACATTCTTCATTATGTTTCATATGTTTCAGAACAATCTTAAAAATTAATCTTGGCGAAATAATCGATTAATCATCTGTGCTTTCGAAGTATCACAAAACTCTTTCACATGGAATAAAGCGCAACATAAATACATTACTTACAACTTCCTTAAATTGCAGTGATAAATTTCTTATCTTTCTACAGTTTTTCTCTGGGTCTGGGTTTTGTTTTTCTCCGAAAAAGTAGCATTTTAGGTCAAAAAAGAAAACGTAATAAAAGAAATATCTCATCCGTCGTTGGATTACGAAACATTAATCAAAAAGTTTTTTTATTAGTTATAGGATCAAAGATAGCTTGAATGGGTAGATGACAGATGATATTCACTCATGTCCATAAATTAAGGATAATTCAGAATCACACAGAAATTGAACTCTAAAATAAAAATTTCACCTGTAGAATTATCACACACATCTTGAAGAAGAATATGCAAATTACAGGAAAACACCAGATGGCGCGGAAAGTACGTCACAATGACGAGAGTGTAAGAGTATATAAGGAATGGTGGCAAAGAAGTAAAATTGTTCCCAAGTGCTTTAAAAGCCTTTCAGTGCAATAACCGCATAGTTATGGCACAAAGGAAGCATTCGGATGATTTTTTACGTGGTAGAATTATCGGACGACTGGAATGTGGATGCACCCAGCAAGAAGTATCCGAGGAACTTTGAATCGCCCAGAGTGTCATCTCCAGGCTTTGGCAACGATTTCAAGATGATGGTAATGTGAGTAGATGTTACAGCACAGGTCGCCCCCGAGTTACAATGCCGAATGAGGACCGGTATTTGGCAGATACTGCCAAAAAAAAAACGGACGGAACACAGCATCAGACCTCTCTCGTCAGCTCTCTTCAGTTATCGGTACAACAGTTTCAAGGCAGACCGTGTACAGACGCTTAGGGCACATTGGTCTATATGCTCGTAGGCCTGTCAGATGTGTTCCCCTTACTGCAACTCACTGTCTTCTGCGATTAACCTGGAGTAGAGAGCATGCATTGTGGACACCACAACAGTGGTCTTGTGTGATGTTTTCCGACGAGTCCAGGTTTAGTTTACAGTCTGATTCTCGCCGGACTTTCATATGGAGAGCACCAGGTACCCGTTACCACCAAGAGAACACCATTGAAGGACAACGTTACGGTGGTGCAGAATGGCTCGTTTGGGGAGGAATTATCCTTGGTTCCAGAACTGACCTACATGTTCAGAGTGTAACGATGACAGACCACATCTATCGGGATGTCATTCTTTAACAACATGTACGTTTGTTTCGGGGCGCCATGGGTGCTGAATTTCTGTTTATGGATGACAACGCCCGTCCTCACAGGGCAAACATTGTAGACGAATGCCTTCAATCGGAGGATATCACCCGTATGGATTGGCCAGCATATTCACTTGACTTGAATCCAATAGAGTATGTGTGGGATATGCTTGGCCGACGAATTGCAGCCCGTCAACCCCCTTTCACCTGTCTACCGGAACTTCGGAGGGTATTGCTTGATGATTGGTGTAATATTCCCCAAGATCAGATTAATAATTTGATACTCAGGATTCGTAGGCGTTGTAAGGCCTCTATTGCATCGTCCGGGAGACATACTCCGTATTAACAATCATACTAACCATGTTATACTTTTTTTTGTAAATAGTTCATTTTTTGAAATTTGCTCCAGGGAGTAAAAATCGCAGTTTTTATTAATTATGTCAAACATATAGCATGTTTTTTGCTCTTTACCTTTTGTTTAATAAATAGACTTTACAAATAAGTCAAATTTGTTTTGCTTCTCTCTCCTTCTTTGCCTGAACTTCATTATCATTAATTTATGGACATGAGTGTATATACATTATATCAGTGTAAATGTGTATTTTTATTATGTCAGAAAATATTTTGTTTTAATTCCTCCCAGTTAATTATTTTTTTTGAAACTTTTATTTTCGATACGATTACCCCCCTTCCGCCTTGTAGGGTTATCACGCCCCCCTTAGGGGGCGCGCCTCATAGTTTGAGAAACGCTGAAATGCGGTATTTAATAAATAGATGTTTAACTTATCAAGAAGAAAAACTCAAATTTTAAAATTTAAACTTTCAAATGTGGTGTTTAAATAAATAATATTTAAAAAATGTAATCCGAATGTTTTATTATTATTTAAATTCAACGAAAGTCTTCGTGAATAGAGAATAAACTACAATTTCCGAAAATGTGTATATGTAGCTTTTATTTCTTTAAAATTTACATATGAACTTATTGAAACAATAAGTATGTTAAAGGATTTCTTCAAAATTATAATAGCGAAATATGTTTTTTGTTATAAATTCAACAAAAGTGTTTTGTTGAATTTATAACAATGGTGAATATTTCGTAGTCAATGTACCTAAAACTTCTTTTGCGTGCTTAATTTTTTACTTTACATTAATTTTTTTAAATTAATCATTCATAAAAGAATAATGAAAGTTTTTAAGCAAACATTTGTTCCAGTATAAAAGCAATTTGCAGCGAAAGATGTTTTATTATTCATACATTTACCTCAATGGCTGTAGAATTAATGTATGAGCATACATTTAAAAACTTTTACGTATTGCAGTATGCTTACATGAGAAATAACTACTTTATTCAGTTGTATTTTTTAAGCGAGGGCATAATCACAGCACACTTATCAATAAGTTTATTGATCTTAAACATTGCCATTGTTCTTCATGTACTTAGTTCACAATGCATATTTTCATTTTAACCAATCTAAAACATGCGATTAAAATTATATTATTTTATATTTATATCAATAAACTCATTAAATTTCTTAGCAATTGCTTTTGTATTATTCTTTTAAATTCACCCTTTTTTCCCGTTGTTTTAAGATAGCAGTGTACACAATCAATCTAATTTAAATTTATCTTAATTTAAGACATGCTTTTATGCATGTGTAATTTTTTGTAAAACTTATATTATCTTACGTATTAAAATTTACAATATCGCAAGTGTCTTAGCAACATCGCCTCTCAGGAATTTACTTTAAACACTGTTTGGTATAACTTAAATTTTTTCGTTTTATTTAAATATTTTTTTAAACATTATTAAATTAATCTATAAGTATTTATTTACATTATTCAAAATCGGTACTGAGGCGAATGTTTTAAAATAAACAAACAAAAAAAAACAATAAACATATTCCCCTCTTATGAACTGCAAAGACATTTTAAATAATAAAGCAAAAAAAACCTTTTTTAATACATTTTGGTAATTTGTAATGAAATTAAGCCATAAAGTCAAGGTATAATATGTAACGTATTTACTTATAGACAATGAATTTACTTTAGGTAGAATATTTTTATCTTATTGTTATAAAAACTACTTAAATAATCCATTCCAAAAGATAAAAATAGTTACCAAAAGCCAAATACTAGTAAAAAGAGTTCTTAGATAGTGTGCGAAGAAAAGATTTATCCGTCATTCATCTTAGCGAGTGAACCATGAAGTCAAGAAAAAATTATTAAAATGAAGAGAAATGGTGCTTCCTTCGTCCGGATCATCAAATATTTTGCATTAGGAAAATATTTTTGGCAACTAAAGTAAATAAATCTCCTTTTCCTTACGTGGATTTGTAAATTGCAAAACTTTTTCAATCTCAAGATACAGAACATATAAAGCAAGTTTTAAAAATGTATATAGGTGGGAAGTGGTAACTTGAACAAGTACTTTTTTCCAACCTTTGGCCTTCTTTGAGAAGCTTTTTTGTCAATGTCATAAAAAAATCGCAGTATTATTTCTTTAAAATTATTTTATTATTTATGTGTGTTTTATCTTCAATAAATATTATACTACTTTAAAATACTTTGGAATTTAAATAGTAAAAATAGCATGCCTTGACTTAGGCTCTTAAACTTTTAAACTGAAATATCTCTCTCTTCTATATATATATATATATACACACACACATATATATATATACTGTGACTTCATCCAAGTATCATAACAGTAAACATTTAAAGTTTTAAATTGCAAGAGTAAAAGTTTACATACTTTCATAATAACGAAATATACTTTAACTCAGATATGGTTTACGCAAGAAAAAATTGTTTTCTTTTCATTACTAACCAAATATATATTTTCTTCTTTATAATAAAAATTACGCACAGTTTAAAGACATATAACAGTGGGGGCGAACGATTATGGATCAATGTGTCTTTTTTTCTAAAGAAGTGTTTATTGAGATCCAGACATGGCGTCAAATAATTTTGACTTGTGATTATTTGTAAACTAATAAAATGAAACGCTAACAACACCAAACTCTTTAATTTACTTCGAAAAAATACCTTTCGCACCGTATAGTTGTAAATGTTTTAGTTACACGTGTGTAATTCAAATTTTAAAGTAACATTAGAGTGACTTCTGTTGTTGGATGACAAATAACATGTATTTGGATTGTAAGATGTCACTTTTAGGCCGCGATCACTCACGTGGGGTGTTCTGTACAACCCAGCAACAAGATAAGCTTCCTAGGATTAAAAAAATAATGCGCAGGAACCACGATTTTTCCGTAGCTTCACATTTTAGGTCATTGAACTTTCAGACCTGATGCAATCACACTCGTTCAGATGTTTGGAGTGTAACAATCTTCAAAATTGTATCTGGGGTTCTGAGAACTCCCCGCGAGCATTTTTGTTCTCGAAGCATTTAAAAAATAGGGTAAGTTTTACTGTTTCGTTTATATATTTTTTCAAATATATTAATATGCATGCATATTGTATTTAAAGTATCAATAACTCTAGTTTAAAAAAATAATACAAAACTTAAAAATAATTGTAAAATACAATTTTCTGTTAAAATATTTTAAAACACTTTTCAGAAATTATGGCAATAATTATATAGGAGAGGGAGCAACAATGACTCTGTCATCTATTAGATACTATATCGACAGATTCTGAGGATGAACTAAGTAATTTCGAAGACTGTAATTTCCGATGAAAAGCAACATATTGAACAATATGTTCAACACATGGATACGGCGCAAAAATTTGATGAAACTTGTGAGCAAAAAACAACAAATAATTGACAAAAAACTCAAAAGAAGCTTTACTGACACCGAAGATAATAAGAAGAGCATTAATTTACCAAAGAAGGGGCTCTGCACAGTTTGTCCACGGGTAAAAGATGTTGAAACCAATTCATTTTGCCTTCAATGTAAGAAAAATATGTGCTTAAACCATATGAAAACAGTCTGCTCTGAATGTTTAGAAAATGATTAAAATGTTTGTTTTCTACTTTCTACTATCCTTAACATTAATTACCAAGTGAATTTATTACTGGTATATACGTTTTACTTGTGGTTTATGAAAAAAATATAAAATTATATGAGTTTTAAAATGAAATTTTTGTAGGTTTAGTTTAAATTAATGTTAGTCTTATTCGTATGCAATACATTTAATAATTTCATTTACATAATACAAAAAAACATTTTGTACTTTATAAATATGTATCATAATTGACTTATTGTTTTCATACTTAAATACACGCTTTAAACTTTTGAGGTGTTCTCTACACCCCGCGAGTGACGACGGTAGCAAAAACAGACGCCAGTGACCGCGGGTTAGTAGAATGCATGCTGAATTTGAGTCATCTGCCAAATGGTTTCTATACAATTAATTATTATTACTGTAATCACTTTTTTGACAAAAGAATTTGTGATTTGTTTCAAAATGCCATTTTACAGCCAATGTTTTGCGTACCACTATTCCAGAACATGAAACACACACCGCTGTGTCACTTTCACTAATAATGTCATATTTCTAGATTCACTAAATTTTAAATTCTCTGTTACACTTACTGTTTTGTCCTTTTTGTTCTTTTGCAGAACTAGGCACTTTAAAAAACACATAAAAATCGTGAAAATAACACAAATAAACATTAAAATACAGTTGTGTCAATGAAATTGACTATACTATGCGTAAACAAACTTTGCATTATAAGCAATTGTAGTCCACGACATGACTAAGGCAAGACAATATTAAACAAAAGTGTACTCCCACTGCCCAGTAACCAATCACTCGCGTTTGTTCGTAATACTTCATCGTGAACTTTGTTATATTGAAATAAAATGCAAACATTTTTAATCGATAGCGTTCTTAAAATATTGTGTTGCGTGACATCAATGGCACGCGGGCCACTGGTTCGTCATCAATGACATATAACATACCATTTTTTCATAAAAAATGTTCCACGCTATTAGATTTTGTTGTAGTATAGTTATTTATTGCCCGCGTGTGGAAGTTTTTCTGGAGGGAGTTGCCAGCTCTGGTAAACTTGTCACTTGATCGAGGTTCAAAACTACGAGGCCCATCACATATAGCCATTGTGTAGTGTAGCTTCTGTAAACAATAAATAAATCCACAATAATTTATATTGAAAAAATTCTTATTTGTGAGCTTTAGTATTTAAAAAGACTTCTACTATTACACACAAAAAAAAGTTCCACTGAAACCGAATTTATGCAAACAAATGTTTTCAATTAATATTTTTTTATAGTATTTGTATATTTTTCATGCAAAATTTAAAACAAAACTTTAGGAAATATGTTTTGAATAATTTTATAAACTATAATTTATTTTTACAAAATGGGAAATAAAGACATTTAGGAAAATTTGATCTAGTATTTCAGCCGTTTCTTTTTTACATCTATATAAATAGGTGCGTTATTGAAGGCATTTCATAACAACAACATGCTTTCAATAATAGATTATTCACCTAAGAAAATAAAGTTTTGTGAAATGCATGGTATCATTTATATGCACGTCTTCTTCAATAACAAATGATATCTTTCAGTGATATACGATCGCAATAAATAACATGTCAAAAATAATTTAATATACATAAGCCTCATATAAAGCAAAATATCCAATGCCCCTCTCATACACACATTACTTCAACGAAAAATATAGTCAGTATTTTATTATGGTAGTGTAATATTCATGCCGTATAAAAAAATTGTATTTTCATATATAAATCTTCTACGTAAAAAACGATTAACAAATTTTTCAGAGAAAATAGGATGATCATACATTCAAACCTATTTTCTATTTATTTGAGTTATTCACAAAAGCAAGAAAGAAAAAAAAATCACAATTGGTTAAAATCGATGTAATCAATGACGGCCCATCCGGTATAGTGGTCAGTGACGCCGACTGTGGTGCCATAGACCTGGGTTTGAATCCCGGAGAAGGCATGAATGTTTGTAAACGGTTAGTGCCCCTTCGCGGCATGGGGGCTCTCTAAATAGTCATCGAGCTTCAAGTCCTCTCGTGAGGTTGAAGGAAAGGAGCGAGAGGGATAACACAACCAGGGTGTTCTCCCTTAAAATTGGGTTGGAACCGAGCAAAACTGTTCTGTCACCTGCATGGTGCTCAAAGCTAAGGCTAACGACAGACGAAAAAATCTAGCCCTTCACCTCGATGAATTTCGGGGACCTTGATCTGATGTTTCTGTCGATCATGTCGCATAAAAAACAACATAAGACTTATGAAACTAACATTATGAATTGTCCATTTAAAGTTTCATTTGAGTCCAAACAGATTTTTATTTGAAAAAAAAATTGCAATTTAACTAGGAGTAATCAGTATGTAATGTACAATGTGCTTAATATATATGTGAAAAGTTATCTACCAAAAAAGAAAATATTTTGTGTGCAACGTTGCTAGCTATAAAACAGAAATAGTAACATTGTATGATTATATGTCAAATTCTAAAAGCAAAATTACATTTTTTTAACATTATTTTATAAAAAAATAATTTTTAGGTGTAGAATTAAAATGTTTGGTTAAAATTTTTAAATAAATAAATTAATATGTATCAGTTACACATTAATTTTTTACATTGTTTAATTATACTAAGCAGTCATTCTTCCTAAATTAATTTAGAAATTAATGTTTCTTGGAAAATAGACTTTTGTGTTACGGCTAAAACCTTCCCCAAAATTTAATATATATTCAAAATAAATAATTGATTTCGTACATATTCTATGCTTGAACCGAATACTGCTTAGTTCATTTAAACAGTTAGCAATTATTTAGAGAGCATACATTAAACTATAATGAGCATAAATTCATAGGAACATTTAGCATTAACAAGTGCTAATGAAAGTTAATTATACAACATTACATTAAAAATCTGTTAGGGATAATGTTATTTAAATACAGAAAAAGTAATAATATAAATGTATATTTTTAAAAGGGATTTTAGCCCTCATGTTCTCCAAACATAGGGAGACTCGCTACCAATCCGACAAACTTGCCGGTTGTGTAGTGTTTACAGAGATGATACAGAATCACATAGGCATGCAGGATCATACAAATGCCATAGTTGCGAGCTATTCTGCAAAGAAACATAGGAAAGAAAACAGAAAAAACAACATATTAAAGTGAAAGAAAACATTTTATTGAAATGTTGTACTTCAACGGGTATTCTAAATTACGGCCAGAAGTTGTATGGTAAGTCTGAACAGAGGAACTGCATGGAATTTCTTATGTTGTTGATGATTCCCAGGGTAGCCTTTCGATAGGTGAACCTGAACGGAAAGTTTCGAGAAAACAAACACTGATGGACGTCGTCATTTGCGATTGGTTTCCCGAAATAGCAGGATGGAGTTCACTTGAAGAACTGGTCGATGTGTTGACAGTGTTCGGATCTGCGAATTGCACTTCACTCGACTAAGACAGCGGTAGCCTAGTAGACAAAGTAACGAAATCGAGGCCGGCGTGTCATGAGTTCGAGCCAAGTACCGCAGAAGACTTGCAGAGAGTGCTGATACACGTAAAGTATATCGAGGTTCCAACATCCTCCCAATGGTGTGTAAGTTATGAGAGGGAGTTGCCAGCTAAGGTGTAATTTTCCTCACTTGGTTACGGTTCAAAATTACGAGGTCCTTCACCAAAAGAACTCGCGTAGCTGAATAATTTGAGACATTAATATTTACTCACTCACTCACATCGCTTGGTTGTTGTGCCATGGACGCTACTGCAACAAGCGTGTTCCACATCACACGATATTTTCAAATGTGAACAGAAGCTGATGTGAGTGTGATCTGGTAGCATGAAGAGTTTTGTATACAAGACGGATCGTTCCTTCAATCGAAGGTCTCAACACTCGAATATCTGTAACTGCCGTGGGGTTACGTGGCATGCCAGGAATCTTCGAGAATGTAAGGAATTCCATGAAGAGCCACTTTTAGGCCGGTAAAAGGGCTTCTGGTCGAAATTTCAAACACCTTTTTTAGTACTACCTTTCAATAAAATGGCTTTTTTCCCATTGATGTTTTTCAGTCCCTGTTATTTTTCCCATCTTCTTTGCACCATAGCTCACAATTACGATACAGTGTGCGTTCCTGTATTTCTATCTGATTAAGATGCGTTTTGGTACCCCCTACACACCCTGTTAGTTTCTCGGTCTGTAATGAATCACCCTGTTATGAGCAAGATATCTCATTCTGTATCTCAAGAGAAACACTAAAAAGTTCATTTGTTGCAATAAAAAAGAAAGTTTTTGTTTTAATGTTGTGTTTGTCACGATATGCTGCCATTTAATTTAAATGCATTGCATTATTGTCTCCTTCATCATTTGGAATATGACTTGATGCAGATCTCCTCGAATGAAAATATATAGTAACAGTTATGGTATACTTTAATGAAGATACACCGCTTCTCAATATCTTTGCTATTTTCCCTTTGGTTCACACAAAGTGGTAAACATTTCTATTTAAATTAAAATAATCTTTTTTCTATAAAAACATATTTTGCGTACCTATTTACAAATAAAATCAGAAGTTTTAAAATATTCCTAATAAATAAATGCGAAACGTAACGCTGAAAAAACTTTCAAAATTTCTTCTGATGTGAAGTGGCGCGCTTATCCGGAGGACAAAACCGGGACCTTTGGATCCAAAACCGAGTAATTCACCACTACACCAAAATGATTACCATGGTGTGGAGGATGTTACTGGTTTATATAGACTATATCTCTACACACTCCCCTTCAAGAGAGTTGTTTATGAGAGCGGTCAATTTTTTGAGTGTTGGATGAGTTGCGTCATGTTTATATATCTGACAATTCTTTTTTCATGGTTGCTCTCTTGCGTCATTTTTATCTCTGACCAATCTTTTTTTCCTGTGTTACTCTCTTGCGTCATGTTTATTTAATGAATTTTTTTCTTTGGTTGCTCTCTTTTTTTGCGGGTAGATGGCGCCACGACAGATCAATTGAGGTTTTGCTTTTCTTAGTTAAGCTAATGTCACCAAATGAAGGGGCGCGCTTATCCGGAGGACAGAACCCGGTACCTTTGGATCCGAAACCGAGTAACTTAACCACTACACCAAAATGATCACAATGGGGTGGAGGTTGTTACTGGTTTATATAGACTATATCGCTACAGATGCTTCTTGCAAGTTCTTTTGTACACCTGTTTTTTTCTTTATTCTTCATAAAAAGTTGAATACTAATACTAAAAATCTGGACACATAAAAAGCTTCCACTAAATCAGAATTATCAATTAATAAGAAAAGTATTTATTTCATCTATTGCTTATCTGTCAGAGATACAATGAGATATCTTTCATCATAAGTGATCTTTTTGTATTTCTCATTGAAAGGGGGGAAAAAAGGTTGGCCATTATAATTCCATATTTTTTACAACGGTTAGTTTATATATATATATATATACTACATGTACATAACATAACAGTTACATACATTTGAACATAGATCACTTTTTTATATTCATATAAGCAGGAAAATGGTGCACAAAGAGATATGTATAGGTTATGGTATTGATTTCTTAATAAAATGTCAATGTTATCTTCAGCTTAAAAATATATATTCTGGAGATTTTTCTTTTAAAATGAAAAAAAAAATGTAGTTTTATGCAAACAAATCTTTTTTTTCGTTTTATGAAACATTATTTACATAAAATTTTTCTTCCTTTAGCTATTCAATTTTTCATTTGAAAACTGAAAATATTCTGATATTTTAGAAATTCTTGGTTTTCCCTAACAATAAAATAATAGCTCAATAGTCGAAAAGCAAATTTTATTTAAAATTATTGTTACGATGTGCATCTGAAGTACTTTCACAGAATAACACACTCTGTTGTGAAGATGTAAAACAAATATTTTCCAGTTTATGCAAGATTAATATTTTCCAGAACGGTCGCAGAAATAATTAATTTTCAAATTCACATCATTTAAAATTCACTGTATGTCTTTGAGAGTTTAAAATAAAATTCATAATATTCCTAAATTAATGTTACGAAGAAGTATCTGGTTTATCTAACAGACGTAAGATCTCTTAATCAGTATAATTCTAGTCAAGATTAGTGAGCCAAATGTACGTAATTAAACTATCTAGCATGCTTTGGGAATAGTTCTCAATCCCTAAGCAATAATAAGCAAGAAATGACTACGAGAGTAATTTTCTCCATGTTTGTTCTTAAGCATTATTTTGGCATTCAGAAGTTTTCGAATATAAAAAAGTAAATTAATATAATAGCAAACAGAACTTAAAATTTTACGTACTGAAAATGATTAGATGTTTTAATTCTCGATATAGAAGTATGATAAACTTTTGGTAGTATAAATTTTCATGAGCAATTTAATCGCAGGACTAACGATTAAAAACATTCACCAAAATTTTCAAACCAATAACATATTTGCTCATTCCCTAACAACTTACAGTACTAAACTGGTAAATGTGATTTAGAATTCTAATTCCTTTCCTAATTGCTGGAACTTTCAAACCGAAAAAAAAGATGAAATAGCATTCTTAATTTATTCATAAAATCCCAGGAATAGTTTTGTTTTGTCACGTAAAACGTTTGAGATCAGTTTTGAATAAATCGTTGCTGTTTAAGTTATTTCCCTTATAATATTCATTTGATGGCACTTGATGTTCAATTTACTGATCTAATATTGCATTTATGAAAGAGTTTACTTATTAATTTCAATTTATTATTCGTCAAAATTATAAGGAACATCAATTAAAGTAAACATTCAGTGGTTTTCATCGCAAGGAAGTAATATATATTTTTTAAAATAAGACAGTGATTTCAGATCACAATTATATCAAAATAAAATATTTAAATCAAATCATCTAAATAATAATAAAATATCTTAATTTATATTTAAATCTGAAGGGAGTCTATAAGAAGTGCATTAGCGTAATAAGAATACCCTTTTCAACAATGAAGAGTTGCCGCGTTAGGGATTTGTAACGGGCATTGATTTTATCGAATCGTTTGTAGGAGTTTTTTATGACAAAGCCCTTCATGTAAATGAGGGGTACTCAACCTTTTTACCACCAGGCCACATTCATATGATAAATATTGCACGCGAGCTGCAACATTAGGATAAAGGGGGGGGGAACTGCAAGGCCAAAACAACGATGGACAAAACAAAATTGATCAATATATTAAAACAATTATTTTTGGGTTTTATTTTAATTCTATACTAACATCAAACACAACAAAAAATATTTACTTAAATGTATTTTTTGCTGAGTTACGAGGTAGTTTCGATTTTCTTTCATCCATGATCAAGCCTCTTATTTACGTTCTACTATCAAAACAAATCGATACAAAAATTCATATACAGTAGAAGTCCATTAGTCCGGCATCCAACAGTCCGGAATGCCCGATAGTCCGGCATCGCTCCGGAAAATTGTAAAAATTTTGGTTTTCTCCAAAAGTGTGTCTTTAAAGCAAATAAAAACGCTCAAGAGCTATTCAGAAGTTTTCGGGTAGTTTGGTAACACTCTGACCAAAGTTTTCGATGTCGTTAGAAGTGCTGACAATCCCTTGAAAAACCTGCCTGTAGATGAGGTAGAGGAGTGGCTTCTAATCGACGAGAATGAGCCTGTTGAACAAGAACTAACCGATGAGGACATTTTCAACATTGTAGTAAACCCTCAGCCTACTCAAAATCTTGAAGAAAGTGACTCAGATGCCGGAACGGAAGAAAAGGAAAAAATCAGCTGGGCAGAAGCTGCAGAATCACTAAATAAAATTATCTCTTTTGCTGAGGCTAGAACTAGATACAGTGCTTCAGAAAGTATTGATTTCCATATCATTAAAAATAAATTTTATACTAAACGCCAAAAGTTAAGAAAACAAAAAGACATTCGTGACTTTTTTAAATCTAAGTGAAATATGTTTTACAGTACGTGTACATACATTATATGAAATGTAAAATAAACTTCGTTGTATGTATTTGCATACTGTATTTGTAGTTTAATTATTAACCTAATTGTTCTTATAATTACCGCCCGATAGACCGGAATTTTCGGTAGTCCGGCACCGAGCCGGTCCCGAACGTGCCGGATTATCGGACTTCTACTGTATTTGATTGCTTCATTGATAGAATATCCAGCTAAATGTCTAGTGCATTGTTCTTAAAGAATTCAATTCCTTAGCGCAATGAGACAAGACCGGGCCACTCAGAAAAAGCCGCCGGGCCACATGCGACCCGCGGGCTGCAGGTTGAGTATCGCTGGTGCAGATGGATTGATACGCACTAAGCTCGCCAAAGCTCAAAGACCTCGCACTAGAGTAGTGTGAAAGTTTTAAAAGTGACCTGATAGTTCCACTTTCATCCTTTTCATTTGACCTTGGTTTAAAATGATGAGGGCTGCCTCACCAATATATAGTAATTATATTATTTCTGAGAGCAACGTTAATAAATAACAAAAAAAAATCATCCAATCCAGCTTTCAAAGCGAAAGCGAATGACTTTTGAATCCAGTTTGCGGCAAGATCACTCATACAATCAGAAGGGTATCAGGTTAAGTTTCTAAATTATGAATATTTAATAATGAGATTTTTGCGAAAAAATAAAAAATAAACGAAAGTGTATTTGCGTAATTATCATTCAATAAAACTGTCCAAAAATCTCATCTATTTAATTAAAAACAGTTGTGTACTAAAATATGGTTGTGTGTGAGCTAACAATACTCTTTTGATATCTTAAGACAATTTTATATTTACCTGTTTATTTTCCCCCAAAAAAGGTACCAAATGGAGTACAGTTCACAGCAGCTACTTTTTCACTCATAAACGATGGTACTGATCATACGGATCACGATCTACATCAAAGGGTTTCAATTTGGGTTTCGCGGAACTCACGTTTCCCTAGAAATCTGACTGCACACACACACACACATACACACACACACACACACAATTCAACTGAGAAGAACTGTTAGCATAACCAAAATGTCAGTATTTTTGTAAATTTTAATTTTTATAAAAGATTAAATTCATAATGGCAGCTATTTTAAAAAATAAATATAAATCATATTTCATAGATAAAATAAAATCTTACATTCCGTAAAATATTAAAAAAATACTTAAGAAACTATACACATTTAATCCAAACAACACAAATGTTTTTGTGTTTTTTGGGAAATTGGATATTTTTATGTTCCTTTGTTGTGTTGTTGTTCTTCCTTTAAACAGATTGATAAAATTTTTTGACATCAGCGCAAAAATGTGAAGGATGATTATTAAAAGTAAAAACATAACAATTATTTGAATGTGCAGTGATGTAAAAAAAACAACAGATTAACAGCTTTAATAAGAAAATAGCAACACTTTTGGGGTGTATTTAACTGCATCCAGTTAACGACTAATAACTGTAACTGAACGGAATCATTCCATATATAAATGCCTCGCAACTATTAAAATGTATGTAATGAATCTGTAGATAAAGTGTATTGTTCTGTGCCGTGAATATCGTGATTAGTCTAATTTAATAAGTAATATGTGCATCTAATTATTTTGAAACTCTTAAACATAACAGCTTCTATGTCTCAATAATATACAAAGATATTTTAAAGTAAATTTTCAAATGTTATTAAATTTCAGAAAGAAATCATAATATCGAATGCAATATTTTTGTATAATTGCCTTTACTTAAGATACCGCCAACATATGCTGATCTACTTTATGTATTATTTTAAGATATATTTTTCTAAAGGGCAGGGGAGAGAAAAATGTGTTGGATTCCCTGTAAGTATCATGTAGTTATGAGAGTTCCGAGAGAGAATCAACAAAGTTGGATGGTCACTGATCTACATTATGCAATGAAAACTGAAATGTTGATAAATTCATTTTCCTCATTTTAAAATATAATTTAGTGGGTTATTGTGAAAATAAGTTACTGAAATAAACCTCGTTATTTCGTTTTAAACGTATATGTTCAAAGTTAAAAAAATGAGCAAACAATGCTATTTATTTTTCAAACGCAATCACCCAATCAAAAGCAATAAATGGTAATTGAATATAATAATGATAATTGCATACACATCTCTAATACGATGATAAAAGCTACCAGTCCATACCAGTATGTGGCATGCGGAATATTGTATACTTCATTGTGGTTAGGATTGCTAAATCATAAAAAAGAACCAGAAAACATTTTCCATGTCTAATAAAACCCAGTTTTCTGTTTAAATATTCTCCATTGATTTCTAGTTTGTAATCACTAATCAAGGCAATATACGTAATTGAACTCAATTACTGTGACGACTTTCTTCCGGCATATGTTCCTTATTCATTCAGCTTAGTTTCGTTCGATTGTATTTTGATTTAGCACAAAGAAATAACTTCATAATTTTAAACTACATCTAAGTTGGCGAAGGTCAAAATTTACATTATTTCGGCTCCAGGTTAGTATATCCTCTTCAGACTCGAGCCCAAAAAAAAAGCTTGATAATTTGTAAGAGGCACTTAAATAGTTGTTTTGATCACTCTAATGTAGAAAGGTGCAATATATTTTTTTTAATTATGGAAGCTAGGGGCGATGTATCACATGTGATACATCATGAACAAGAATGAGAATTTCTTTAAGTATTAAGTAAGATTGAAAATTTTTTAACTTAACCTTAGTCTTTAATCGCACAATACATACAGTCCATAAATTGAACATAAAAATTATGTTTTATTTGCGTTTTAGGTACATATTTGTAGTAGTACGTATTACAATGACATTTTTTTTTAGTTTCGTGAAATACTTTGAAACTATTTCTAGTAGTTGTAAGGCATAGAAAAATCTTGTAGTCTTTACATTGTACAGTTCTTAAAGCCGAGCACTTTTCATTCCTTCACCTGCTTCGATGAGTACTACTCCCAATCATTCCAGGCATGTGCCTTGCTTCTTTGTTATGAGCTGCTTGATGTGTAATGCAAGTCGTAACTCTGCATTATTGAGGGTGCTCATTATTCACACACCTCAACTAAATATTTTAATTCTAGAATTTCTCCAGAATATAACTAAAATTAAAACAAAATGGACTTAAAAAGTATGTTCATTAGTGATTGGGTCCCATTGTATCACAAGTGATACAAACAAATTTCACAAGTCATTATGCTTTAATATTTCAATAAAAAATTTCTTTTTTTCCTGGTAACTAGTAAAAAGTACATATACAAAGAAAAAGTATATTTTAAAAATAGTTTAATATTTGTACATAAATAAGAAAAAAATACTTACTTCAACGACGTGCACACATCTTGTTTTAATTTAGAGACGCTACTAGAAATCGCTATCATGGACAGGTACGGCCGTATGTTAACTAAAGGAGGAAATTATATGAGGTATTTCACTTTGTATATTATGTGATACAACCGGTCCCAAATTTGGTTTTGCTGTTCAGCTTTCACAAAAAATTATGAAACTTTTGTGACGCTTATGAAAACACAAGTGAACCGAGGAGGATATGCTCCAGCCAACTCCGTTTTTCTAATGATTTAGCACTAAGCCAACATCTCTTAGTTGAGGGTAATGAAGAGTGTTATGCAAAAGGGCTTTAATGCTATATTACCCAAGGTAAAAATAGGTACCATGTGATGGTTTTTGAAGACAGTGATACAATAAAATACTTTAACCCCTTAACTGGCTTACCCGTGCGGGCTGTCGAAAGCTGGCTCCAACCTGTTTACCCATACATTTTACGATCACTGATATTTTCTTCGCTCTTTCAATGTACCCATTTTTTTAATTCTTACAATGAGATTATTAGTACTAGGGTTTTTCAGAGTTTACTAATTTTTCTTTCTGGCCATGGAGCTGAAATACTTCCCAAACAGATTTTTTTTTGTAGTGAAAGAGGGTACTTTTCATTGAAGGCAGAAATTTAGATTTTGGAAAATATTCGATAAATAAAACAGGAATTGGCAAGACAATGTGCAATTTGTTGCTTGAGAAGTAATAAAAAGGGGAAGATAGTCCAAAAAGAAAGGTATTATCTCTGTCTTCATTAAAATGTAAGACAAAGTGTCACACCATTCATCAAATTCTATATGCAAATATACATGCACACATACACACAAAATCCTCAAATGCTTGAAAAAGTGCAATGGACATGAAATGTTTTTGTAAGTATGAGAAAATGTTTTTAAGATTTATGGATCAGTATTCACACACACAGACATAGCATGTAGAGTGTACTTATAAAAACCAAACATATAGGGTTCTTGTGTTTCAAAACTGTAAAATAAGAAAATGGTGTGGAAACTTTAAAATTGAAAATTAAAATAAAATTCTATATATTAAGCATTATTCTTAGTTATATGCAATGAAAACTGTGTCCTTTTTGGAACATTTTGGACAAGCAAATTGTCTGCTTATGTTGTTAAATCGTATGACTAATATTTTTACTGTGGTATATGTAATATAAATAGGAATTATTCAGCTCCAATACTCAAAGCTATGTAAGTATTTCTGTGTATGTATTTGTATTTTTAAATCTTATTATTATCACACATGTTTCAAACCATCACCATTGTATAATTTTAATTACGGAATGTCTCGATTTTTTTTTTTTTTGCATGTGAACAATCTTGTATTTTGTTCTGTATTTATTAAATTGACATCCATTCTTGTTTCTTTAAACCTTTTAATTCCCATTTGTGCCTGTATCCCTCAACTAGAAATTTCCTACCACCTTTGATTGAGTATTGACTTACGTTTGTAGCCTTTTGTTATACTTGTTGGCACACAAGGAGTCTACCTAGAGTCTAAAAAAGTACTCAAAACAGGGCCTTCTAACTCCATAATAACATTTTTCGAGTTCATGCTATATTATTAATATACAAAATACTTATTCTGCAAATCTCCCTACCCCCCTTTTTCCAAACAAATATGGATTTAAATATTCGAAAACTACATTTTTGTATTTTTGTCATCTTTAACTAGAGAACAACATAAACCTAGCGATAAAAGAGCGAAAGGAACAATCGAATAGCCAGTAAGCGAAATGCTAATGTACCAGATCTTCAGGAAAATTGTACAATTTCTTCCTCCCTAGATCAATGATCTCTATTTATTCCTCTTAAGACGATGAAAACAGAAAGTAAGATAAGTAAAGCCTAACAGGGAACTGAAAGCTTTTATCGGTGTCCAGATGGATGAATAAACAGTTCTGATCAAAGGTTTGTTGATAACGTCGCTTAATATTGTCATTCTTTCCTCTTTGGTGGCATTTTCTTTGATTGGCTGCGTGAAATATCGGTTAAGTTTCAACGACGATTCTGTATACTAGAAATAGGGATGCTGAACACGTTCGATGTTTCAGAGCGATAAAAGTTTATAAATTTTAATTTGAATGCAGGCAGTGAATGCTGTGTACAAAGGAGTTTCGAAATGCACTTTCGCAGCATTTATAAACTCAAATTTTATGTGATGAAGTTGGATTTTATAATTTTAAGAGGAGCCGTATTTAATTAGTGAACCAAATGCAAATTAACTCATAATATATCAAATTTAATTAAAATATTATTTGATAAATGACATTAATTAAAATCTTATACTTTTTTTCCTTTAAAAAACCCTTATTTAAAAAATTACGATATCCGACTACGTTCAGAACCGTAATTTTGAAAAAATGTGTAAATGATTTTGTTACACTTAGTTTTATTTGAATTATAATATACCAGAGTATATATATATATAAATGTAATGTGTGTTTGTTCAAAGCCGCTAATCTCCGAAAATACTGGAGCATTTCCTCTGAAAATTTGGCATAACGTTGGACTTGAATCCGGATGGGTTCTTATGCACTTATTATTTCGTAATTCACTCTAAATTTTTTGAAATTTAATTTTTAAGTGATTTTTTTGGTGTTATGACGTCATATGATATCACGTTTCTCTCTGAATGCGGAAATTTATACTTCACGCACAGTTTTTTCGGGATTATTAGATATTTTTTTTATAATTATGATAAGCGATTGAAATATTTATGCATTTTTTGTTCTTTGATACTTAATTAGAATTATTTTTCAAATAAATTATTTTTTTAAAGATTATTCTTTTAACAACTAAAATTTTGTTTTGTAGTTTTGGCAACCTCGATTTTCGCGGAATGTTTTGATTTTGCTTACAAATTACAACTTACTTTTTCAGTAATTTCACGCAGAATTTATTTATTTCTTTAGTAATATTATTTATTAAAATTATTTTTACTAATCAAAACTTCGCACTGGTAAGAGTAGTTCAGTTCTTACTGCAATTAACGTTAGTATTGTATTTCTGTTTTCGTTACCTGCTTTAGATAGAATGAAATTAATATTATGTGTGTGAATATCAGAAGCGCCTATTTTATTTTTCTCTCCAGAAATTCTTTTCAACTAAATGTATAATTTGTGTTTGATTTTTTTAACTATTTTAGTATTTACGTGTTTTTTACTTTTTTCTTTTTGCCGATCATGCTCCGCAAATGAAAGAGCCTCACCAACATAGTTTTTTGCGCTTCGTGATGTCTTAATTTGGCGAAATTAATCGATGAGATTGTTCTTAAATACGTTTTTTTTATCTGTTTTTGATCATTTTTAAAATTTTATTTGATGTCTCTCTGAAATACGAAATAAAGATTTTCTGGTAAATATATTTTGTGTTTGTATGAAACTGTTTATATTGATTTAATCAAATTAGTGAGCCTTATTTTATTTTTGATATTGCTCCGCTCAGTCAGGTTAAAAAGACTGATGCACCACAAAGTATGCCACGAGGGTTACAAAAGTAAATAACAATACACAAAATTCAAACAAATAAAATATAGGGTACTTATGTATTGTTGCCGCAATCGCCAACTCTATTATAACTCGCCAAGTTGGCATCCCCAATTTCCTTTGTGTCGTATGTTTTTGATTGGCAACCAGGTGCTTCGTTTCATATAATGTCACCAATAGGTTGCGATAATACATCAGTACCAAAGAAAGTATCCAAATAAGAATTTCAACAAAAACAGGTAAATCAGAAATATATATAATACAGAACAATGAACAAAAATGTGAATCATTTATAAATATAAGAAATAATGGTACTTGTTGCGTATTATCGCAACAATCAACCATTCTATTATTAACTCGCCAAGTTGACAACTCCTATTTCCTATGTGCTGAATTGGCAACCAGTGCTTCATTTTATATAATGTCGCCTATAGGCTGCGATAATATGTGTAAGTAACAAATAATTTCAAAAATACATAATTAAGTTCATGCAGTCCATAAAAGAGTCAAAACATTTTAATGAGGGGCAGTCTTAAACAGAAAGATAAAAAATTACTGTATTAATTTGAATAAAAAAAACTATCACGTACAAATAAAATATACCTAAATTTGATGAAATGGTTCTGTTCTGGAGTCCGTGAGGGCAAAGGGTTAATTTCACAATGCTTCTGGGTAGACAATCTTTTATGTTGCTTCATTGTCTGTGCAAATATAGAAATGATTGTTTGGTCTGCCTATTCTAGAACACAAATAATGTGAGAAGAAATACATGTCTAGATCTAAGCCACTCAATTTTAAAGATAATGCCCTGAACTTTGTTGATAACAATTGGAAATTATAAAAATCTTCAATTATTATCAACGCTTTGTCGAAGATTTAAGAAGTGTTGAATTTTCCTTGTGTATTCAATGTAAAATATCTTTAACCATGTGTGATTTATATTTCTTCCCTAACTCTGTTGGAGAGCAGGCACGGTCAATATATGATTGCAAACGATGCACAAATTTGATTTGTTAGTGTTATGTTACTGCGTCATTAATGATACTTCCAGGTGTCTGTTACATTTTGAATATAGACAGTCACCTTAATTATTTTGTGATGCATTGCTATTGAGCTGTGTCTTTTAGGATAGTGTTGATTTTGTGTGAGTATAGTTTTTTTCATTGTTCTTCATTTAGTTTTTTGTTTTTCTTATTTCTCAGGGCAATTGGTGAGAATTCTGTTCTGTCAATTTTCTTTTGAGTTCGAACTATATAGTGAAATTGACCTGTTTGGAGCGATTTGTTCAAGTGGAATGAAATATTCTGTTTCCCATTGCGTCGGAATTGAGCTGTGTTGATTGAATTGGATACGAGGCCCATTCAGAGCTGTTTGGCAATTTCATACGTTTTTGTTTTTACCTTCTTTTTAAGTGCAGTCAATTGGCTTCAGTACATAAAATTGCATTGTAGAAAATCGAACTAAGGTCATCACATTGGGCTGGCAAAAGCAGTGTTAAGGCTAATTGCACATCAAATTCGAATAGGCATCAGTGAACGAGGACAGTGCAGACAGATGGCTCAAATACACATTGAGGAAGCAGGTGGTTGTAAGATTGTAATTTTTTTTTCAAATTATGCTTTCGCATTGATTAAGATATTCAGTTCTTTTTGTGTCAATTAATGTTAGTATTGTGTTTCATTTTTCAATTTATTTTTAAGCTCAGGATATATCAATTACAACTGTATATTCAATTATATATATACAATTTGTGTATATTTCATGTACAAAATACTAATTTTATTTCTGTACGCTAATGGATCTGTTTGGCGTGATTTCAAAATATCTCCACAAACAAGTAGCGCATCAATTGAAATCTTCCAAGTATTTTATCTTTTTCCAGTGATTCTAAATTAAATAAATAGATAATTTTTATTATTTGATACTTAAATTTTTTTTTGCCAACCATTTACATAAAATCATAAGACATTGCCAAATGCTGCAATATGCATTCAAAAGGGGAAAATTATTATATGACTGCTTTTGCACAATAATAAAATTTTTGCACTTGGCTGTGAATTTTCCCACTAAATTGTTGAAATTTCTAAAAGTTGGGGCAATAACATTAGATTCGTAAAGGATCTATTTTGTGTGATTTCAAAATTTTATTTGATGTTACTGTGAAATACAAATGGGAAAATTCAGATTATCTGATGTAAATTTTATGTTTGTTTTGGTATTTACATATTATTGCAACTATATTGGCAACATTATATAAAAGGAAGCACATGATTGTCAATTCACCATGTGCGACACATGGAAAATTGAGGTTGACATAGTTCCAATAACCCAAGTACCTTTGTTTGGAACTGTTTTTGGTGATTTCATCACTTTTTAACATTTAAGTTTCTTATAGGTAGCTGTACCCAGTCACGCATTCCTGTGGCTCAGTCTGGTTAAAAAGAAAGAAAAAGAAAGCACTCATTTCTATTATTTTGACCGCTTGCACTTGAGGTATGACTTTTTTTTATTAAAAAATGTGTGAATATACATAAACAAAACTTTTCTAAACAGATTTTATTTGTAATTTGTTAACTGAGTACTCCAAGTTATTATGTTTTTTTTTTGTCCTTATGTTATGAATCTAAATTATTTACATTGTGGGGAGGTGTCAAGTTTGAAAATAAATTTAAAATGGCTCTTCATGAGGTTAAAGGGTTAATTTTACAATGCTTATGGGTAGATATTTTGTGTTGCTTCATTGTCTGTGCAGATACAGAAATTGTCTGGTTTGCCTACTCTAGAACAACAGTTGCCAACCTTCAGCACTTCATGAACCATTTAATATATAACTTTGTAATTTGTGGACACACTAATAGGATTGACCACTATAGCCATATATACGTCTTTATTTACGTTCCCATACACCTGAAAATAAATTCATGAAAAGCAATAACACACCAACAATCAACAGACTTAAGTGTTTTGCCAACAATTTACTATGGTTACCAAAGCTGATTTTCAAATTTCGATAGAAAATCTGAAAAAATAGCTAAAAAAAATTGCTTAATTCAGGAAATTTGTTGAAATTGGTAACTAAAAGTTTTTAGCAAAGTATAATCCATAATATGTTTTTTGGATGCTCATCTTTTTTTTAAAACTGAATCTTCATAAAAGTATAAATAATGTCCCAGTTTTTCTGTGGACCATCGAACATTTCTAACCAATTACAATCACCAATTGGTGACTGCGGCTCTGGAATACACAACAGTACTTATGTTGTTAGCATCATTGTAAACAAAATTGGTGCCATGCATATCACACCTTAATATCTAAAAGATTCTAACACATTTTTTTATGGAAAAAAAACAGGTTTGGATGGAAAATAGTGTGATTTGCATGGTGACAATTTGGCTGCACAGTGATGCTAATAGTTAAGTACCGAGACAACAAATAATTGTCCATGTGTGAAGCAGTCAGTGTTGAGATATAAGCCACTCTGTTTTTAAGAGAGGCCCTTAAATTTGTTGATAACAATTGCTAAAGCTAATTAAATAGTAAATTGCAAAAATCTTCCATCATTATCAATACTTTGTTGTAGATTTCTACTGCGAAATCCGTGTTTATATTTAAATTTTTCTTGCGTAATCAAATAAAAATATCTTCAACCTCTATTTGCGTTGGAATTGAGCTATGTTAATTGATGCACGATAGAAGTTAAATATTTCATTAGCATTATTTTATTTTTCCCCTTTTTTCTTTTTCCTTTTTTTTTTTTGATGTTTTGAAATTTTATATGCTTTTGTTTTAACTTTTATCTTTTTAAAGCAAGTCAGTTAGCTTCACTACATAAAAATAAACCTTTAAGGAAATCAAACTTAGGTCGTTATACTCACAATGCAAAAGTAGTGCAACGAGTGTAATTGCATATCAAATTCAGGAGGAACAGGTATCAGCAAACGAGAAAAGCAGACAAAGAATGGCACAAGCACATGCTGAGGGCCAGCAGAGCAACAGGCAGCCAAACTTGAGGATGCGCATTTGCGAGTCCAGCATTCATGTTTTGCAACATCACATCTGCTCTGTTCTCAACAAAAGGAACACAGTAGGTTGCGACTGGCTGAAAGATGTCAACCAGAAACAGCACATCAACGTCAAACATGATTTGGGAGTGAGCTATCACACAATAACAGTCACCTTGCATTCCGATACAACCCAGTGGAAGATTATAGGTTGAGCCAGCATATTCTCATCAGCACAATGTCTGAAGTGTATCAGTTACTGCAATTCTCTGAAATTTAAGGGAGAAACCAAAGGAATGTTTTTGTACCGCTGGAAAAATTAAACTGTCTCAACTTGGAGAACCCCCAGTGCCATTAAAACTTTGCTTGTCAGATATACTGTGGAATCAAAACATTCCCTACATAACATCAGGAAATACAATTCATGTTTCCAAATGATATCATTTGGAGAAATGTGCATTTTTGAACACACCTCTGATTTAACAGAAATATCCATAAGCATTGTGAAACTAACCCATTGCCCTCGAGAAATCTAGAGTAGAGCCATTTAAAATTTATCTTCAAATTTGAGGTATTCACTATAAATACAATGTCAATAAATTTAAGTTCATAACGTAAAGACAAAAATAAGTTGTAATAACTTCAAGTATTTGGTTAACAAATTACAAATGATATTGGTTAAGTAAACTTTGGTGTATATATATTTATACATTTTTTAAAATAAAAAATCATACCTCCAATGCAAATGTTTAAGCATACTGAAAACATATGCTTTCTTTTTAACCAGACTGAGCCACAGCAACGCGTGGTAGGGTACAGCTATACATATATATATATATTATATAATAAGCATTGTTTTCAGTTTATTTTCAGATATATTAAAATATCAATAAATCCACCACAAATGCATGTATTTCAAAAACCCTACTACATTCCCTGTACAAAAGTCGAAGCTGTATATGGGCAAAATATTATAACGGAAGCATTTTTATAAAAATAGTATATTTTGAAAATATGTTATTTTTTTGCAAAGGAATCGTATTAAAATTTTATTTTATTCTAAAATTATTCTTAAAATATATTTTTACATGTACGTTCTAATTCAGTTCACCAAATTAAACTTAGTGACGTGACAGCCTATTGGAGCCAGGGGCTCCTGTGTTCATCACAGTTTTCACGACCTTGACAACTGAGGTGCATAGGCAGATGTCCGGGCAGTTGGTCAGTCTGACGCGTAACCCCCAACATATAGTTCTCAAGCCAGCTTGGTACTCATTTATCGACCCACTAAAAGGATGAAAGACTAAGTTAATCTTGGCCAGCTCTGGGGTTTGAACCCGGGACCCGTACATTGGTAGTGCGTTGCGCCACAGGTTGTCAATTCAGTTGACTCTAAATATAAAAAAAAAAGGTTCGTTTATAAGAATTTTCAAAACTATGGTTCTGAACGTACTTGGATAACTTAGACAAACCATCTTTAAAATAATTCTTAGTCTCTTTACTTATAAAATGGCTCAAAACTCTTTTTTAAAAAAATAAATACATGCGTTTCATTAACTAATTCATTGTGACAAATATTCTAAGATTTATTAAAATTGCAACTGAAGAAGACTAAGATACAGAAAATCAGGGTATGATACAAATAATTAAACTGCCTTTTTAATTATGGTTAAATAATGACAAAATTGATTACTGTTACTTTGTAAAGTATTTTTCTTAAATTCAATTAGAAGTTTAAACTAAATAAAGGAAATATAGATAAAGATAAAGTTCCATTTGCCACTTATTTCCATTGACTGACATTATTTTAATTGGGTTGTCAACTTCCATACTCTTAAGAAATATTGAAGAGCTCCAATTTTCATCAGTTGAAACAAGTTTGGAAATAATGCCACACATAGGACAGTTTATTTTTAATACTGGTTTGTCAAAGTAATTCGTTTGTTTAAAATGGATTAATAAGTTTTAGAATTATTACATTTTTACTGAATAGAACTTTGTATCTCGTATTGTCAACATATGGAAATCATATCGATAGACTTATCTATAAACTCATTATATTTTTTTCAATTAAATAATGTAAAAGGCACGTCTTTCCTTTATATGTATACATATTGCAATTAATTGTTTTTCAAACAATGTAGCACAAACTTTGTATGCAGTGGAATATCTTATTTTAATAATATTGATCATCCGTTTATTTCTTTTTCATTTTCTGTCTACATCTGATAAAAACTTTCAAATGGAACTATCGTTATTTGTCACCTTCTTAAGTATTAATTACATCCCACAACAAATCTCTAAAGACGAGAATAATAGAGACAAAGAACTAAACCAAGGTCAAAGATCACTATGATGAATGTGTGTGGTACAAATTTACATCATCAATTATCTTTGCTGCAGAATACTGTTGTGAAAATGAAAACAAAGAGTAAGAGACCAGGTAAATTTCACTTTTAAACTAAAGGTATTTGTGATCGGCTAAATCAGAAGCTCCCGAACTTTTGTCACATAAACAAACCCCTTATCATATTTTTCGGTTTCGGATGTGTACCCCATTTTACTTATTATTAAAATTTTGCAAACTTATCTACTTAAATGTCTTTTTGATAGTTGGTGCTACTACTTTAAGATGCGCATACAATGAATTAAAATTAAAATCAAATCAATACATAAAATACATGAAAAACTACCAAATGCTTTTAATGAGAGAAATGAATCTTGTGCTTCAACAAAAAAATTTTCAACATTTATTATCAATCTAGTTAGATTGCTTCAGTTTCGTCTCCTTTGTTAGTAAGTGCACAGTTCTCTTTTCTTTCCCCTTCTTTTTTTTTTTTGTTCTTAAGATTGACAAACTCAGTGAAACGTCCTATCACAAGAAAAAGCAAATAAAAACTTTATCACGATATTCCATAATTTGCGACAGATATCAGGTATGTCCTTTTAAAGCCAATATTGCTGACATCCGTTTCTGAACTTTATTTTTAGATCGTTGTTAGGATCTTTTTTTATCAGTCCCTATTGTAATATGACATTTTTTAAAGTGACTATATGAAATCATTGTCTACCACAATATTACTTTTAAAAAGTAATCTCAAAAATTAATTTGAAAATCAGAGAAAGGTCATTTAAATTTTGAACGAGGTTAAAAGGTCCAGATAGACTGCCTGTGACAAATTGAGAAAATTGTGACGTCCAATATTACACTTCGTTAACTTAATTTTTGAAAGAAATGCTGAAATAACCTTTGTCTTAATAAAATGTATGCTGTCACCCAGTAACCACAAATTAACCTCACTAAATTTAGTAAATGGTTTGGTAAAATCTGGTTTCCCATCAAATGTTTTTTAATGATTAAAGTCATGATCTGGTTTAATGAGAACTACTCTCATAGACCCTTATTTACGTCCCATGGACCACAAAATTTTCTTTTGCTGGTGTGTACCTCTTGCAAGACATCATAGACCCCTAGGATGTACATATACCACTTTGGGAATCACTGGTCTAAATTGAGGAATGTACTTTTTTCTCATCAAAGGTTTTTATATAACCTCGCATAACATTTTTTATTAATTTCATTTTTATTATTTTTATTAACTTTGCTTTAATAGTTTCATCTGTGAATTTTGTTTAGCTGAGCAAATGAAAATCATATTGTGAAGTAGACACGCTAAATATATTGTAAGATTTTGGAGTTTTAAGATGTTCGATTAGAAGTTAAATCCGTTTTTCATTCATGTATAATGGACTATCGTAAATTATTTGTAAATTATTGGTTGTTTTCCATTTCCTTTAAAAGAATAATGTTGAAAATTTATACATACATTTGAGTGAGGATTTTAAATGATATTTTAGAATGAACACACACATTTAAAAGAAGAACAAAAAATGTTATCGAAAAATTATAAATTCAACAAATGTTGATTCTATATAAAAAGAAATCTTATTAAGCTGACCTGGAATGATAGCATTTATATATTAATTTTTTCCATCTTTTTATAAGTAATCAATGCGATTTCATTAAAAAAATCATTATCATAAAAATCTTTTTTTTTTAATTTTTCAATTTTTTTCTATACTTGGGGTTATTTATTTCTAGTATTATTTCAAGGTAATTTAATTTGCATTTAAGATTGATTTATACAAGATGTTGTTTTTCTTAAAACTGAGACAACATACATATTTTATAAACATTAATCATTTCAGACAAGCCAACTTTTCTTATTTTAAGCAATTGTTGACATAAATAATACAATAAGCTAACTTCATGTGACGTCATAATCATATAACTACAAACACGTGTTTGCAGCCAATCAGTCCTTACTGTTTGCTGATGCTAATCTCTGATTTCTTCTCATCTTATTAAAAAAATATATATTTATAAAAAATAATAATGTGTACGCACAGTGGGTAAACAAAATATACTTATTTTAAAATTACACGCATAGTAAATTTTTGTATTTAACTCTTTAAAAACTTCTTGAAAAATCTTAATCTTTAAACATGTTTTGTCAATTATAAAATCTCAAATTCCGATTTAAATTTTACAAGTAAAAGAGCAAGTATAAGCTTAATATCAGTTTCAAATTCAGTGACCCACACGTTTTTTTATTCATCTTGTGGCTGTGTTATGAATGTAGCACCTTAAACCAATCCATTTTAAAACTTATTTTTGATTAATTAAAAATAAAAAGGACTAGTATTTCAATTTTTTTAAATTTAAAATTATCTTTATAAAATATTTAGAAGAGTAAAAACTGCACAAAAACCTTTTAGTTAAATAAAATCATTATTCGTTATTTATGTTATTAAATTAATCTATTAAACTATACCTCTATCAAAAATGTTGTAATCCTTGTGCAGAAATATATAAATAATTCTTATTTGTTATACTGATGCAGGTATAAGTTTTTACAAAAATGTATACAAATTGCTTAACTTAAATAAAAATGTATGCAAAAAGTTTTTTTTCAATATTTATAATGAGATGAAAATACCATAGGGTAAGAAAAGTAAACACTGTGTAACTTAAACTATAACTTTTTAATGATATGAGCTTAGCATTACTGAAAAACATTTATAAATAAAACGAGAAATATATGTAAATATGTCATATACGAATTACGAAGTGTTTGATACATTTAATCATCCATGTGTTCAAGACACATTATCCGTAATTTACTGAGATATCTGAGAATGTCTCAGTAATTATATATATTTAAAGAATGAATTTAGAAGTCATTTTGGACGCATCAGCAGTCATTAATATTTTGTGTATGATAGAGATTGAACTTTTTAAATTATGTTTTCTTTTTTCATTATTATTTTTTGAATCTTCTGTGCATTTTTATCCAGTAATTCAATCATCGATTACAAGCTATTTAAAGCCCACAATTTCTGCTTCACATGTTTCGTAAAAAAATAATTGAAACCACACAGTTTATATTGATACACTTATGTGGGCATAATTAATCTTATCCGGATCAATATGATCTTGATTGTGTTTAAATGTTAAGTATATGGATGGGGGAAAAGAATTTAACGATAGTACTTAGCTAAATTACATTTTATGCTATTATGTTCGTATATTTTTATTTTAAACATATATTTATCTGTAATTTCGAAAAATTGCATTTTATCAGAATAAAAACATTAAATTCAGAAAAAAATATTTTCCATAGTTTTGTTCATATTTTTCGAGAAAAGGATTAATAAAAAAAGAGCTTTCACACTTCTTCGAAACGTACAATTTTAAAAGCATGAAAAATAATTCATTCTATAGAATTTGTAACCGAAATAATTAGCTTCTATTAAAAACTGTTTTGATTTTACTATTTAAAATGATTAATATGAGATATGATGTGTCAAATAATAAATTTTCTGTTTTTCACATGAACAAAGTTCATTTGAACAATACATGGTTTTTCTAAAACAAATTTTAATAAACTTGTTTTTAAAAGCAGATATGCAAATACACTATTAATATAGAGTCTAATTTTTTTGCTACGATTCAAGTGAAAAACGTATATAAATTTCTCACTTATTTTCTGTTCTAACAAAATTTGAAACCATCTCATATGATTTCTAAGTAATATTACTTTATTGATCTGTTTACTATAATAAATGTTTTCAAACGTTTAAGCATATAAAAATTATTTGTTTTCCTTTTTTTTGTAATTTTAAAATATTTCATTATTTTATTGACTATTTTTAAGTTTAAAAAAGTACAGGGACTATAAAAGATAAAGTAAAAACTAGAGCAAGTTTAGCGTTTATTCATCAATTTATAACTTTGATTTTTTTTATTTCTATAAAATTCTAAGCTATTGTTATTTTTTCAGCAAATCGTTTCATAGTTTAATGGATATTTAACTACTTCGGAGTATCAAAGGAGTTAAAAAAAACTATGTTTTCGATGTTTTTTTTTTCATTCACAGGGAAACTAATTTTAAATATTCCCTTTTTTAATGTTTTTATTTGTTTGGAAAAAAGCAAAAATAACTGTTTTATCCTCCATTTATTCTGGTATGTGTATTTCTAGAAGCTACATTTACATTAAGGAAAATATTTCTGTTTCCTTTATAATTTATTTTAATTCGAAAACATGTTAACCATAACCTTTCAAAAGCTTCCGTAATTGGATTGTGAATAAAAGTTATTCAACGGATTACAAACACACTTATATACACACACACAAATGTGTATCTAAGCATATACAGGTGCACACCTAAAAATTACATCTTTAAGTTTATTGCAAATATGTGTTACACGAAATATTTTTAATTGTAAAATTCCCGTAATTTGCTTTGTATAATTTGGTCTCTCTTTTTTTTGAAATATCGAACAGTAGTGAACCTAGCCATAAAAATAACCTTAAAAAAATTTTTAGTAGGTGAGGATAAGCTGTTGCTAAGCATTGTTAAAGACGTGTAGTTAAATATACTATTGTCAGTCTTAAGTTTCCTGATTTACATTTAAATAGCAAAAGAATTGATAGTGAAAACACCTACACTAATACACCTTCAATTGTTGAAATAATCAGCAAGCATCATCCTTGTCATTGAATATTTTATGATGATAAGGAAACAAATCATAACTAAGACTAGGAGAAAAAGACTACAAAGTCAGAAAAAAAACCATGGTTATCTAACAAAAAATAGAAAGATACGGCTTGGATACAGAAGTAGATTTGTCCAATATTTCCCCTCTGACGAATTTTATGGGTCCTTGGTAGCCTGGGGTTATAATTACAAACTCGAGACGATCGACGTCGAATCACGCATACGATGTGCCGGAATTGTTGTACCATCGAAGGTTCATCTGACATAGGGGCTGATGCAAATCGAATTTGTCTGGTCTAAAAGTGCTCACATTGTTGTGGTGTAGAAAGAGGGAGAAAATCCTGCTCAGGGTACTTTGGTTCAAAACGAAGAAATTCGTCGTTAATGAAACTCACGTTGCTTTGGAGTGCTACTTACTGACTAATCTAAATGTGAGGTACTGTTATATAATTAACTTATATTTATTGTATAACAATCATAAAGTACCAAGTTGTATGTGAAAGAATTCTCAGATAAGTCCCCCTCAGCAAGAGCATTTGATTATCATATTAGAGCATAGATTCCCAACTTTTTTTGAACTGATGCCCCCTTTTCTAGTTAATATTTTCATACCGCCCCCTTTTATTGTGAATATTTTGATACCGTCCCCTCCCACTCTACAGAAATAAGAGTGTGCATAATGCATTCTGTAAAAGAGAGCTAAATTTTTTTAAAAAAATATTCTAATACTAATAGAATATATTTTTCAATTTAAGTTTTTTCTAAAGCCACAAATTTTTTACTTGCGAATCTGAAAAAGCTATTGCCACAAATATATTTAAATATGTAATATTATATATTTTAGTCATAGAGAGTATATTGTTTGAATTTAAATGCTACTGAATTTTTTCTTCACTTAAAAGAATGGAATAAAAATTTTAGTTTACCTGTTATAAAGACAGGCAGGGGTTTTGATGATACGAAATAATTCATTACAAACTATTTCTTTCAAAATAAATATAAATTGACAGTTTCAAACTTTAAAAAATTACAGGTTAATTCCTGGTTAAAATATTTATGTTTCTTGTATAATATACGTAATGAAATACAGTGGACGAAACATTTTTCCTACTGCTCACAGACGAAGAAAACACGTGCACTACAGAAATTAAAATATACTATATATCATTCAATTTAATGTAGATCTGAATGTAATGTAATCTTTAAGTTTTTCACCCACTTCCCGAACTACCGAAATACGTAAATTTTCGTACATTTGATATAGAAATGAATTAAATACAAACAATCAACATAATAAACAGTATTAAAGTTTACTTTTGTTAGTACATAATGAGCGTGTTTTTTTAGTCTTTTTTAGATTATATTTGGTTAAACTACGCAAGCACCTCCGTGCTTTCTCAACATCCCCTAATTTTCTCTGGGTCTCTTACTGCCCCCCTGAAAGCCTCCCACGCCCACAAGGGGGCGTTATCACCCAGGTTGAGAACCTATGTATTAGAGAAATCTAGATGTCTGAAATTTCCAAGGAGATAGGGAGCTCGTAGCCTACTTTCCATCTGTTACGGGTTCTATCCGCGATCTTTCTATTAATCCTCTTGGGGAAATTCTTCTTTAAGTGTGGTTTGAGTTTAACATGGTTTCCGTAGAGATAATTTAATTTTATGCTAATTTGATTTCCATTTAAACTCTTACAATGGGTGTGTTAGAGTTAGTCGTTTATCCTTACGCTTTCATCCAAGCAAGTTAAAAGAGTTGCCCTTTGGAAAATTGAAAGTGTAAGAGAAGCAGTTTTGAAGAGGACTATAGCAACCTAGTACAGATCAGACAAGTGATCTATCCTCGGATCAATACATAAGTGTTTGATTGATTGTCTTATAAGCTTAATTTAAGAAAGTAGTGAGGAGTGCTCCAACAGTTTATAAAACTTTAATTTATCATAAATGGATCATTCAAAAATAAAAAGTAATTGTTTTTATAACAATGTTGTTTTTTTTTGGTATCCCAAACTACACCTGAAACCTCCTTGTTGTGAATAACTGATATCGTTTTTCAGATGTACTTGAGTTGGCAGACAATGCTGTACAACGTGAACACCTTTTATTTACATCCTCGGTAATCTGAACATCCGTTTGGTCAGTATTTGGACCTATCTTTGGATATAGATCCCTGACCCTATCGGACATGTCATTTCTCAAGAAAATAACGCAAAACAACAAGATACTTACTGTTTTTTTTATTTCCTACGGAAATGATGACATTCATCTACTACCCTGCCTTGATATATATCAAGTGTTCAATGTAGTCTAGTGGTCAAGGTCATTGATTTGTGTCCTGTGCGTCATGAGTTCGAGCCTAGTACTGCTGAAGACTCAGTGTTTGGAGGGGCTAATGCACATGAATCTGTTGAAGCTCAAACGTCCTCCCATTAGTTTGGTGGAAACGTTAGAAAAGGGAGGTGTGTGAAAGCTTTGGTGTCATATTCGTCAGTTGATCATGGTTCTTTTACGAGGTCCGTTGCTAAAAGCCCTCGTGTAGCTGAACGTAAGAATTCACTTACTCCATATATCTTACTCATTAAAACTTTGGTCACGGGTTGCTGTGAGACCAAAACTCTGTAACTCTCTAGTGTCTTCGATTGATGAATTCTGGCATACACTTGAAACTACGTGTAAGGACTTGTCTGTATCTATCCTTTAGGATATTCGACTCAATGCCAACTGGTTTAGAGCCCTTTCAGTTGCAAGAGGCCTCGGTGAACTAATTTTAAAAATTAAATACTCCCTAATTTCCAACAGATTTAGTCATGTTTTATTCTATTATACTGTTTGCATGCAATAAGGTGAGTTTTGTTATTTGTTTTCATTCTTGGTGTGTAATTTTGATGGCTATCAATATATATATATATATATGGAGTCTAGCGATTTCTTGATTTTCAGATGGCAGGATTTTTATTTGGCAGAGTGTGTGTCTAGGGGTTTTTTAGGATGTGTGGGTTAACTGTGAGGAATAAATTAGACAATGTAGATTAAAGAAACTAATTTATTATGAACTATAGGAGAGTATTTACACGGGGAATATTATACAGAAAGAAATTAAGACATGCAATTATTTAAAAATATGGGAACATTAAGATAGGAAAGATAGATAATTCTTTTTAGGAGGACGTTAACGATTAAATGAAACTCATTATTGGATTCGTAGGGACTTACCGCCAGTTGTGGCGAAGAAACGCGGACGCGCTGATACGATGTTTACTAGTGTGTAGTTAGAGGGCCTCTGAGGAAACCAAAACGAGTGAGCTTTTTAATAAGCACGCTAGATGGCGTTGCTATGGAATCGTATTTTAATTAACATTGCCGTCCTCTGCAAAGGATGATCTAACCTTTTACAAAAAAAAAAAGAGAAAGTTCTATGGATATCCTACACATATATATATATATATATATATATATATATATATATATAATATAAATATATATATATAATATATAATATATATATATATATATATAATATATATATAAAGAGAGAGAAAAAGAGAAAAGATACAAAAGCAAAATATTTTTTTAATAAATGGACATCTTTTGCATGCTTACATAAAGTTTAATATTAAGAAAACATTTGTATTATATTAATGAACATTTTCTTAAGAAGAAATTTAATATGTTAATAAGAATAAATGTAATTATAAATATTAATAAATAATTTTGATTAAACTTATGATTAGTGTGTGTACATTTTCTTTCTTATTTAATTTTAAATAAAATACCAATGCACTGTTTGTTGCTCAAAGTAAAGAAATTATTCTACGAGACATTTGCAGCAGATAACCAGCGAATGTAAAAATTTCCTTTTATGATGGATTTTTTAAATTTATAAATTAAAACGTATTTCTGAAATTATAACTTAGACAGTGAAACCTTAAAAAAAGTTAAAGAAATGATGACATTTGTGAAAAATATTTTGGATATAATATTACTTATTAAATAGGTTATATATATTATAGTAATAGATTAAAAGCAATGCACACAACAAAATCTCAGTTTAAAATTAATTTATTAAAAATATATGAAGTAACTATTTTTTCTAAAATAGTTTTTTATACATTTCTTTAATAAAAAAACTTAAAAAATTTCTGAAAAACATACAATTTTTAAGGTAATATTTGTAAATTAGATTTAAATTTACAGAGCTGAATTATTGCTCCTACTTAATGGTGCTTTATACTAGAAACAAAGCCATTTAAATCTGCACAATTCTAGTTCCGTTGGCCGTTATAGGAATTAGTTGCAATCCCAATGATTAATTGCACTTCGAGAGATACAAATTTGCAGATATTGCAAATACATGCATCGCTTGAAGCAATTTGATGAGTGATTGAAATGTTTCGAACAGTTGCGCTTTTATATGATAATAACAGTTTGTAAGTTTCTACTATACACGGCAATTTTAATTAAAGTTTCAAAACGCTACTGAAAGAACCTCTGATAAGAAAGACGTCAAATCTTAACGAAACATTATTGAAGAAGGGGGAAAGTGTATGGCATTTAATGAATAAAACCAAATTTTATCAACAGATGGCGCTTTAAGTGATAGAATATGCAAATGAAAATACTTGACGAGCCCGACTCATTTCAATTGTTATATACTTTTCAATTGGCGATGACTGTCTCATTAAAGGACCGCTCTATGCTTGTAAATTTTATAAGAATAATGAATATGCATCAATAGCTCTGCAGAAGTTCCGGACACACAAGGGTATAAAACAGCCGTTGGTCCAATGACTACCCAGGGTCTAGAGAAAATGATTCTAAAATTCGAAGAGATAGGTTCTCTTCATTTAGAATCTGGTAGAGGGAGGAAAAGAGTTGATTCAATGGTAGTTCAAGAAGTGGTCACAGCAGTGTAGGGGAAGTCGAGTGGTGGTTTGCCACTGTGCAGTATTCGGTGAAATGCCCTAACACTGGACAGGCCTGTGTGTACAGTGCATAAAATTCTACGAAACATCCTGCTATCTGAATAAATTTAGCCATGTGCGGGAGTTGCTTCCTTCTGAGCAGCCAAGATAGACTTTTGCTTTAGAATTTTTCCTCGCATGGAAGTGGACAATGAATGACCGCGGAAAATTTTGTGCAAAAAGGAAGCCCATTTCTATCTAACATCATATGTCCAAACACAGAATTGTCGAATACGGGCAACATATAATCCAACCAGTGCCGCTTCAGCTCAGTGGTGCGTGTTCACGGCATCATTTATCATAGAGTTATACTTTCTCGAGGAGACGGGTGCTTTTGATCCGGTTACCGTTACCTTTACTGGTCAGCTCTATGATTGCATTTTGAGCAACCATGTCATTCCAGATCTTTAATAGCATGGTTGTGTTGATGGAATTATTTTTAGTCAATATAGTGTGCTCTTCATCACATTAAAGATCCAGTGAAGCAGTTGCTGAAGATGCGTCTTGAAAGTATTAGATTAACTTGGCGGTTGCTTACAATTATCTGCCATTTCTAAACGAACCCTTTTAAATTATGATGTTCACTGCACCATCTGTTGCTAAAATTCGGAATATCTTTTTTATGCCATATGCTATTCATTTTCTTCAATAATATTCAGTTCAAATCTCAGGTCATTCTAATCAGTGTTTCTTTTTTTATAGTGTTTTGAATGTTGAACTTGAATTTTAATCACCGTGTATTAATCATATATATATTTTTTTTACAACAAAGTGAAAAATTTGAGTTAGGTACATTTATGCGTGTTTATTTAAATTATTTTAACCTGAGGGGAGGGTGCATCCCCTGCCCACCTAAAGATGAACCAACTCCCATTGTGTAAAATTATGCTACTTCTAATATTCATTGCTCAATTTGTAAAATTGTAATTTACATATACTATATAGTTTTATTTATTTTTTTCTCTTATCGCAAAATTCGTTCTCGGAGTTCCTTATCAGTTAAATTTGAGACTTTATAAGAAACAAAGCACATTGTTACCAATTCAAGGCGTACGACACATACGAAATCGGGGTTGCCTACTTGGCGAGTTGCCTTGAGCATTGGCATTGTTGTGATAGTACGTAATATATTTATTACGAAAAACTTCTATTATCACGAACAACTTCTACAATACGAAGATCTTCTGTTATATATGGTGAAATAACAAGTGATATATGAAGAGATAACAGGAGATATTTAAGAATAGGAATTAATTTTATTCCTGTTTTTAAAAAAAGAACTATTTGAGTGAAAGCCATTTGAGTTATTAAGAAACCATATCTACCAATATCGATGCATGAATTTGTGTAACTAGACAAGTATCTTAATATATTTTGCCTAAAAAAAACTTTTGTAAAGATGCTATATTTTCAAAATTAAAGCATTATTCTTATGGGAACAAATTACCTATAGAAAAGATAAACTGGCTATCAACTATACAAAGTTAAATCTATACGTATGGTCGTTAATTTAAAAATCTTAGTTTCACAAGTACTTTGTTGATTGTCGATAAAAGTAATTCCAAACTTTGAATGGTATTTTGAATGAACAATTTTATAATGAATCGCAACTTAACTATAGTACTCAGCTTGATAGGGGAAATACAGTACCGAGAATTAAGTACATTTCTCAGGGTAGGAAAAACTCACAATGAGTTACATAAAAATAACTCAAAATGCACAGTTGTTCTACTCGTGATGAGCACGATATTAAGAATCATTAAGTTCTGTAGTAGTCGCGCTTCTTCGTTAGTGTGAAGCTGTCCATCTGTGCAAAAGCAAATACCGAAGCTGGGGTAACAAGTCGTCACTAAGCTTGGTACCTACAACTAATGGATGAGTTCATGATGGGAAAAATTACGTGATCCAACTCAAATGAGCAAGTTGATCCTAGGAACTATGACTTTTGTGAAAACAGTTGGAAGAAGAGAATGGATGGATGAGAACAACGGAGATTAAATCTGTCAGACTAGCCAGAGAGATATCAGCGAATGTGGAATGATGTATCAGCGGTTAAGGGGACGGTGGACCTTTGAAATTAATTTCTTAAATTGTTATCTTAATTAGCTGAAATTGGAATCAATATAGTAGATGATCACTATAATTCACAATTTAAATATTTTTTTTTAAAAAATAAATTATAATTTGATTTTTTAAGAACTTTTTAATTTTTTAAAACTTTTTTTAAAAATGCTCCTTGCGCGTTAGTTTTTAAGATATTTTCTTAATTTTTGTTTTATATGTATATGAACTATAACTAAATATATCTGTGCATAAATTTTAAATTCAGAATAAAATTTGATGAAAAAAGATACATTTTCTATACTATATGAAATATTTCACCAATTATCACACATTCAAGGTAATCAAAACAACGTAAAATATAATCCGTTAAATTTTTAACAAAACCAATGCACAAATTTGTGAATTATATCATTTTTTATAACTTGTAAAAATTTTAAAGCGATACAATGAAATATGAAACGCAAGGAGCATTTTACGTAATCATGAAAAGAGAAAATTCACGAACTGAGAAAAACACATTTTAAACATTTATTTGTGTAATATGAAATAATAAAACAAAATTTTACATAATTACTTACCCTTACATGAAAATCAAACATATAAGAGATTATTACAGTAGAAATCTAATAAATATTTTAAAATTTATTATATTTAGTTATAAATTGAATAATTCAAGTTATAGCATCCGCAAAGCTGATATTTATAAAAAAACATAGAGTGGCAAGACATTCACTTAAAATTTACCAGCACAATATGATAATCCTTCAGATTTTATATTTTTGTTCTATGAACACAAATTCTGAAGATCACCTAGTTTTTATGTACAAAATAATTCAGCATCATGTTGAAATATAATTAATTATTATTCTATGCTGTCCCTCAACTTTTACTATGATTCATCACTTTCTATACATAATCGCATTTATGGAATTGAAGTTTCTTGGTAAAACCTTTTTAACTTTCTTGGTATAGAAGCAAAATAACATTACTATCTTACAAATTACCAAACCTCGAAGTTTTTGCAGTTTCATTTTACACGTTATGAATGCAAAACAATATTGACATTAATTCAACATGGATACGCATCGTGATTGCAATTAGAGCAACCTTTCTCAAACTGTGGGGCGTGACTCCCTACTGGGTCGTGTGAATCTACGAGGAGGGTACGAGCATATTGAAAAGTCGGAAACAAAAGATTATTTAAAAATTATTAATTTACTGTAAGTAAACAAAAAATATATACGTTCTGACATGATGAAAAACATTTACACTGATATAAAACATTTATAAATACTTCAATCAGCACAATTTATTTTATAATTAATTTAACAATACTAGTTAAGAGCAAATATGATAATTACTATTGACCTTATCGATTTGTATTAACACTTATCTTAATAATTGGTATGGTTTATAATTAATCCCTTAACAGCCTATTAAAAGTTACGCAATTCGTTCCTTAATACCACCGTTTTTTCACGAAGGCGCGCGTATGTGATATATTAGGGTGGCGAGTAATAAATAAGCAGGTCCTTATGAAATAAGTAAATCCTTCAAAAACACAGTCAAGGTCCTTTTATTGCATTCCAAAACCTTCGGAATAATTTTATGGATAGCAGTGCACAGAAAAGATCGTACTTCGGAAAGACGTATATATACGTCCAAAAAATTAATGCTTTGGCTTAACGAGACGTTTGTATACACCGGTGGCACTTAAGAGATTGAAGTCATATTGTACCTATAGCGTCGAAGTATAGTATTATTGAATGCAATACGTTTTTGTTGTATAGAAGGGGAAGGAGGCGCGATGAAAGTTATGATTGAATATTAGGTCGCGAGTTTGAGAAGCACTGAATTAGAGTAATATTTTAATTATTTTTCTGTTTGTTCTTTAACATAATAAAAGGCTTTTTGCGTGCTTTCATATTCGTTGTATTTAAACTATCTACACTTCCCACTTTTAGTATTTCAGAAATACATGGAAGCTCATGTTTCTGTTTATTTTGCAATTCATTTCATGAAGCTTAATACTGTTATTATAACTATTTGGGAAAAAAACAAAAGACATATTTGATTCAAATTTTAAAAAATGAAACAAACAAAAATATAGTAAAATATTGAAATAACTTGCAACATTGCTAATTAAAGAAACATATTGAACTGCGTATAACTCAGCTAATACGACAGTCTAAAAAATGCAATAGGAATTATAATTAAAAATCAGATATAAGGAAATTAAAGTCCGTTGATAAAGTGATAACTACTTAAAATTTTTTAAAAAAATACTTGGTAAATTTTTAGTGCTCTTTTAAGTACGTATAATTCATGTCTTAACAATATTAATTAACTTTAGTAATTTTTAATAAAAAGAGGAAAATAAATTTACAAACAATGATTCATTCATAAATCCAAATAAAATGAAAAAGAATTCACTAAAGACACAATGATTTTTTCAAGAATATTTGATGCATTTGACTAATTAAAGCTTGTTGCCTTTTTAATTATTCCCTATTAAAATAATGAAAAAATTAGTTAGCATAAAAAATATAATTAAATTAAATAACTACTCTTTTACCAATGCATTTAAATCCTTTGTATTAGAAATAATTATGTACTTCCAATGAATCTCTTTACTTTCGAAATTCTTCTAATTTTATATCTCTCTATTCATCTGATATTGAAACATAAGAGTCTTAAAAAAATAGACGAAAAACTCTATAAACACATTTCAACTGAATATTTCTTTTAAAAAAAGCTTTTTTAAAAGTGTTCTTTTCCGACGATTTAAAACAGACCTTTTATATTTTCACCTGGAAAGGAAATTACATGTTCTTTTTCAAGGAAAACAAGACAAGACACTCTTGAAAAATATTCCTCAGTAAAAAAGCACTCTTAGACATGCATTTTTATAGTTCTTTCTCCGTATCACATAGCGATGATACATTGGAAATTCCGCCAAATGGAGATTTGAATATGCGTGAGTATACAAAAACAAATTTAGGAAAAGGACGCTATAAAATATTGTTATGTGGTTTGAATGCGCGCTTAGCTTTGGGAAATCGTGCATGAATGTGTCGTACAGAATCTGGAAGATTTCGCAGGATTGATCCGCTTTTTGACTGTCTCCTATTCACTTAAAAAACAAAACAACGACGTATGGATGTTGAAGAGTTGTTCTTAAATTTACACTGAACGTTTTATGCAGATTGAATACAGTTTTGCCCTATTTTTCTCTCCGTGTCTTATTCTAGATAAATTTGCTTTTTTTAGTAAAGAATACGAAGGAAAAGAAGGAAAATGGTACAGGATATGTTACTATTCTACTCTTGTTAAAATCGCTCTGGATAGCATAGTTTTCAATATATGCATACGAAATATAAATGATTATAGAATATAGACTTCTATTAATTTATGAGTAAATAAAATTAAAGGTTATTCAAGAAAAATATAAGCTATGTGTTTCATTAATGTAAGATGTTTCAAGTTTTATTTCAGATACCGTCTTACTTCCGTAACCTTTTTAATATTAGCAATGTAATTTATTGTGGAAATATGAGTAGCAGGATATGGTTGCTATAGACTTTTTCAATTTTTGGTACATCATATATATAACTGATACTTATTCACTTTTCAGATATGCATTTATTTTCTGGTCACATAAACAATTTTCATGTGAGTGTATACTCATAACCTCAACATAAAGAAACATGCTTCAGAGAATATAGAAAAATTTGGTGATTATAAAACCACCTGGGAGTGTGTGATGTTATAAAATACAAACATTACCGTTTAATAGAATAAAACTATAGCGTTTACAGAAGTATATGCCAAGGATGGATAAATTACATTAATATTTATTTCATTTGCTAAAATATAGATAAATATATGTACAAAAAATAAGGAATTGCTTTTTACTTTTATCCTTACTTTATCTAAAATGGAACTACTTAATAATTTCGATATCTACTTGAATCTCAAATTTGCAGTTTCATTCTACAGTACATTTTGTAATTTATAATTATTTCTCACGCTTATATATGTTTAGAAGTTTTATCAGTTTCAATGACATTGAATTATTTAAGATGATTGTATTATACGTATGATCAAAATTGTTTATTCATTTATTATTATTATTTTGTTTTCGGTTCATAATATTGAAAAAAAATGAACTTCAAGTATTGTCAGAGGATTATTTAATTACATGAAGTGTTCATCAATCCAAAAGAAGGTTGCAGTAAAAAATATTTTAAAGTTAAAATTAAAACAATAATTTTATGTTTATTTATGTTGAAATATTTTCAAAGCGTTTGCATACTTATTTAGGAAAATTAGAATTTATATATTTCAAATGATAAATATTTGTTATTGCATTATTATTAAATGCATGCGCACACACACGTGTATATATCTATCACATACAATAAAGTAAAATATCAAACACAAATACAACTTAAACAATCAAAATATTTTCTTTTAGAACGATTCCATATCACATATTATTACAAAAATATTATAGAGAATTTTATATATTACAAAATAATATATTTTATTATTTGGATAAAAACTGTTTTGATTTATGTATCAAAATGTTTATTTGTCTGTATAAAAATACCTTGCATTGTTTTATTAATAAAATAAGCATTCCTTGGCATTTGGAATCGATATTTTGGACAGACAAGAGCTTTCAATACAAAATTAGTGGTTTCGGTAGTCAAGTGTTCATGATCGGCATTGTCGAATTCAGGAATTTGAGTTAGTGTGTTACTTAAAGCCCTTCCCGTAGAATATAACTGATGCGCATTAAAAATGTAGACGCTCTAAGCTCCCACATTTTTACGGTGTGGAAGTTTGATTAATTGGGTACCATCTCAGGAGTGACGTTTATCGTTTCATTGAGGTCCATAGACTAGGCTTCTACTAACATAAAAAAGTGTGGCACTAATTACATATATCTAATCAACTCAAATGTATGTAAAAAAAGACAAAATCATTATAAAAAAGCAATATATTGACAAATGCCTAAGTACTAATAGCAAGTTTTATTTGCTTCATTTTTTGGTAAATAACATTCTACTTCTTTTATTTTTAAAATAATAACCAGCTATGTTTCAAAGCTTTGTCTTATAATTCATTTAATATTTTTCTTTAATTTAGTAATATCTTACATTATATGCAAGACATATTTCTTAGTCAATACATCCTCATCCAATGCAGATTCCTGCTGATCACAGACAACAGCTTCATAAATTGCTAATTTGAAGGTTCCAAGTTTCCATTTACGTTTTCATTTACGTCTCAGGGATATGGATCTGAACAGATCCTCCATTCCCTATCTGAAGTTTTAGTCACCTTCGATGTGGTTGGGCCTGGATTGTAGAGCGAAAGTTCCTTGATAGTTTAAAGACTGGAATCTGATTGGACGGCTGGACTAGACAGTGGGGTGGAGACAGCTGACGCACTCTTGAGGTTTCGGCGGGAAAAATGAAGTTAGAAGGTTCCAAGTTCAGACATCTCACCCACATCAACTAAAATTTGATGATGTATAAGATGTCTCGATGAAAATCAGAAAAGCCTTTCGCCAGGGTTATAAATTTTTTAGATGTTACGGTCAGTGTTTAGGCTGTGTCTTCGAGGCCTTTGGGACGTCCACTTTCAAGAAGATAACACAAGACCACCACAAAAACATTTGTATTCTGACGTATTTGTTGTATTCTGACGCACCAAGACACTTAATTTTGTAAGACCTATGGACATGCGTTGCTGAAAATCTGGGATGCCACCGCTGTTCAGCTTTAAAGTCAATGCATTGAGGCATTGACTTGAAGTTGTATGGGATGATTCGTACGTATTTATCAAAAATTCTAGATGTTCTCGATTCTTAGTAAGCAAGATATCTACTAGTGGTCAAAGGTGACAGCTTTGGTTTATACCTTGCACATTTTCGAATTGCCTGCTGTGATGTATGCGTAGAATAAGTAAAAATTTGTGTATACCTATTATCATGGACACACTTGATATCTCCGTATTATCATGGTATACCAACGCTTTTCAGCCTTGATAGTTGATGCATTGTGGCATAAACTTGAAGCTGAATGGAATGATTCGTACGCATATATCGACTGAACCTAGTTTGCCTCTATGTATAGTGGGCTAGAACCCTTCTATAGTGGGCAGAGCCAACAAATACATATACTAATTTTGAACCTTACATACTCTCGAAATGCAAAGAATTTTATTCATGTTTTTTTTTTTTTTTTTTACTGTTCTGCTGTATATGTGTAATGAGCAAAATTTTGTTACTCTGATACTGTAATTTTAATGTTCAACAGTATGGTTATACCATATATTTAGTTTCCTTTTGATAACATATTAAAAATCTAGGAATAAATCCCACAAATACATGCAGACTTTGATTGATTAGCCTAACTATTAGTTATAACTTTTAAATTGATCTTAGGCAATATCAAAAAGTCATTCATTTTAACATGGAATTGCTTTGCATGGAAGAAATTTAGGTATTCTCGATCTTTGAATCACATATTTTCTTCTATGATATTAAATAAACCTCCCTTTTTTGTGTGTTAAATATTTGCATTCAACTAACTTAGCTTTTCAATATTTCTCACCTCTTATGTACAACATCAAATAAAATAAAGATAATTAATATGTTTTTGTAATAGAAAAACACATTGAAAACACATTTACGTCTGTAATATCTTGAAAAGAAAGGCTTTAGTACAACTTCGTAGAGTGAATCTTCTGTGTAATCCTATAACGTACATAAAATGGTTTATAGAAACGATTAATATTTTTCTTAAGTTTAAGAGCAGTAAGCAATAATTCTGATTTTTAAGATAATATACAAAAATACAAAACAGGAAATACTAGATAAGGACTTTGATAAAAATATGTTTATTATTGTTGGAAAAACACGTGAGTTTCCTTTTTTAAATCCTTACAACTAATGCAGTATAATATAGTTATTAGAATCTGTGTATTGTTGAGATATTTATGACAGATGTACCTTCTCTTATGTCAAGTAAATGTTTCAGTGCCAAAATACTTCGAGTTATCAAATAACACTCAATTGTTGCATTAAATAAATCGTACCAAATTATGTTTAATACACAAAATTAATATATTAAGCAGAAGAGACTTACAATATCTATAGAATAAGACTTTAAACAAATATATATAAGTACATCTAGATTTTAATGTAAGTGTATTAATGTTTTAAACATATTTATAGGGAAAAGATGATTCTTGGGAAACCAATCGAAAAATACTTGATCTGACTTTTAGTTTAAAATTTGACATCGAGAAAATGAATTCAAAAATAAACAAAAAGAGACGAAAACAATTGTGTAAACTGTATGTACACCTTTCACAGTAAATTTAAAAACAACGTTCTTTCTCCAATATAATAATACCGTCGTTTGCTTACTAGGTGGGTGAAAAATAGAAAAAAAGATATAAATTCTACTCAATCTTTGAAATTCTGAGTGATATATGTACAGTATTCTTCATACCAAGGTGCATTCAAACAGTATAACAAACTTTATATTATTTTTATCCATATTTTTCTCGTTTTCTCTCATATTCTAATACCCATTTGTCAGAAATCCATATGAATTTCCGTTATATGACATAGGAAAAATATTATTATTTATTTCGAAGAATGCGTTTTGTGTTCTTTTTGAAAATATTTCAAGAATACGTCTCATACAGCTTCTTCCAGAAAGAATTTGTAATATATTTTCTGAGTGAGGCTGATTTCTTTTTATTTTTCAGTCTCATGTATATCTTTAAATTGTGTCATCACTTTTAAATGATTTTTTTACTTTTTCAGAATCTTATTTAGAAGGATGCAAATTTGAAAATAGAATGATTTGGGTTTTCTTAAAGAAAAATACATGCATTTAAAAAAAAATTCAAAAAAATTCTGATTTATATGACAAGGATTCAAAGGATATTTTTTTTTTCTAAATATCATTTACAAGTTTTCTTAAACTTATTTGAAAAAATAATTTCACTCAGATATTTACTAATAACTAGAAGCGCAAGTAATTTATTGTGAAAATCAGTATAATCATTCCCGTAAAGGAAGAAGCTGAAATCTTGAAAGAATGACATTGGTACTCATTTTAAAATGAAATGAGAATATGAATAAATGCAGTTAGAATATTTCATTTTCAAAAAATTGAAAGATGCAAATATTTTTAAAGAAACTACATATTTTTATTTCTTTTATTCACATTCATCTATTTGTATACAAGGGGTAGCTATGATAATAAACCATTCACTGTGTGTATCCCATTAGGTACACTCAAATAACCAATTTTCCATACTTAAAGTTAAAGTAATTTTGTATAGCTATGTATTATAAATAAGTGAAAAAATGCTCGATTATTTTATTAATTGAAAAGAAATTATAAAGTACAATGTAATAAATATCTATCTATCATCTATATATATATATATATATGACAGGCCCCAGGCCTGCGGGTTAAATAAGAGAAGGGCATCATCTCTACAAAATGCTTCTTTATTCTGCTTGTGTGTTGTGTGTGTGTGTGTGTGTGAATCATCTAATATCCAACATGGCGGCCCTTGAGCGCGCAACACCGTAGAACAATAGACGGTAATCCGGCCAGGAGTCCACCAGCTAAGTTTTTCCAGTACGCGTTCTCCTTCGTCATTTGTGATTACGGTTGATTACAATGTATCTGTGGGCGTCTGGACTGAAAATCAGTCCTCAATCCCATATCGTGATAGTCTAAGATGTTGGAGCGACGTTTGTGGAGTTTTACATTCTGCGGAGAGGCTTGCTGGCTATTGGTTGGTTGGAGGCGATCTGGAGGAGTGGCTGGCTATGAGTGGCATCTTGACTGGGAATTTTGGAACATTCTCCTTCGTCAGCGCTCGCTCCACCATTAAATAGGCTTATTTACCCACAAATCCTTACGCGATGATAAAGAGTTATCTCTATTTTTATTTATTACTCCCTTAATTTTAAAGCAAATCTTTTCAAACCTGACATATATATATATATATGTGTGTGTGTGGATACAATACGTAAATATGTGTGTGCGTACTTGCGCGTGTAGGTGTGAGTTCATTTGTAGATATATGTAGTAAAATTGTGTACTTCAAAAAGCATTTTGTTGAAATCCCTTTTTACATTTAGGACGTGTGCTTTCGTAAAGTTTTCATCAAACTTTAACTCGGACATCTGGCCATAGTATAATGGAGATTGGAAAATGAAAGACTATACAATTGGAGATGGTTTGATACAATTTTGATTAAAATCTACTTCAATTAGCTGTGTTTGAGTTGTTACCATTCTATTTCCATCCACAGTTTACGATATTAGCTTTCTCGCCCTATCATTAATCACTAGTAAGGAACGCTATTTGTAAGTTCAGGTCCAGTCTTTTGTCTAATATTCCTGTCTTAATTCATTTCCACTACATTATCTCGTAAACATCAGACAAATAGGATGATTTCTTAATACTTGCTCCATTCACATCCACACCAAAGACCCCACAAATGACAAATAGATGCAAGTGTTAGATTAAAAATTTGTTTTTACAAGCAATTCACCTTTACAATTGCCTCAGCGCATCAAATCAACTTTCTTTTTATGCTAACTTATTCTGTAGTAGAAAGTTTTTTAGCGTAACAGCTCATTTGCATAAAGTTGCCCATTTTAATATAGTAGTCTCTCAATACTTACTATATTCATCTCCTATTTCTAAAACATTACTTAAACTTGACATGAAAAATATTGCTAAATGTTTGTATCATTTGTAATTTAAATAATAAATGAAGATATTTAATTATTTTACTTGAGTGATGTTTATAGAAATATAAAAATCTAGTCATATCCAAATGCGAAAGATCCTCTAATAAATTTCTTGATTTTGCAACATAGAAATTAGTCGCTATTTTGAATCAAAACAAACAAGAAATAAAGAATCAAGTTAATCACTTTCTATTTTCAAGGCCATAAAAGTTGCTCTAGAAAGTAATATCTTTGAAAAAAAAAATTAAATATGGCGATTAAGAACAAACACACCGTAATTTGGAAAGAAAATAAGAGTTCCTCAGATTGATTAGATGTTTTAAGACTCTACCTCCAAACAAAGTGGGTTTAGTTGTTATTTTTCTTCGTACTTTATTTATTTGGAGAAGCTAGCTATTAAAACCTATACTCAACGCGACTATAAACCAAATACAAGAGTTTTCTTCTCTTTTACTAACTTCTGGTACTAAACCGGTAAAAGTTTAAAGATTTTACTCCTTTGCTTAATTACTGGAGCTCTCAAACAAATAATAAAATTGCATTCTTAATTTATTCACAAGGTCCAGTAATTGTTGTTCACCTTGGAACGAAACTATAAAATTCGAATGTTATTTTTTAAACTTGTTTTATCTATAAACAAATAAATATGGTGTACTTTGAGAAATAATTATGAAATGCTGATGTGAGTGTTTTTCTAAAACTGTTTTTTATCATTATTACCTTATTTATTCCAATCTAAGCTAACATTGATTCTAAGTCGTACCCCAAATTCTCAAAAAGTTTCTGGGAAAAATGAAAACTAGTATAAACTGGTCTATAAAGAGATATCCAATTTTACTAAATTAAAATAAACATAAAATGAAAGCTAATAAGAAGTAAACAAACAGTTATTTTACCAATATTTAAACATTTAAATACATATATGAACCTGTAATTGCTTTAATTGCCCCATCCAATGATTTTATTGCTAGGGTCATGGGGTGGCCGCGGTAACCAAGCGGTCTAGGCATCGGATCGTGGCATGAGTGTCATAAGTTCGATCCCAGTACTACTGAAGACCCGCCGTATAAAAGAGCGAAGCACGTTAAACTTGTCGAGAGCTCAAACATCCTCCCTTTATTTTAATGTGGTAGTTAGAAGAGGGGGTGCCGGCTCAGGTGTTGTCCGCGTCACTTGACCATGGTTCAAAATTACGCGGACCGTCCCCAAAAGCCCTCGTGTAGCTGAACAGTGGGACGTTAATATTCACTCAAACACTCACGCTAGGGTCATGGGTAGCCTAGTGGTTAGAGCATCGGATTCCAGACCGGTGGGACTGGGTTAGATGCCCTATGCCGCCAAATACCCTCTGAGCACACATGGAACACGCGCTCCTTAAATCTGTGGGTTCAAAAGTCTTGTGGGAGATTGCAATAACAACGACGGGCACAATGTTTCTCTGAATATTTCCCTCTCCTTCAGAGCATGATTTTATTGTAGAGCTGGAGATAAGTGGTGTCGCCATCTATCGTGTAGAAGTCCAACCTATCTCAAGCTCTAGCAATATCCTTCCGACCCTTTGGGAAGGAAACACCAACAATAACGATTTCATTTTCCTTCGATTATAAACTGTACCCGGTTTTCAGAACATTATCGTTGGAAATAAAGAATGGATTATAGATACGAGTAAATTCGGTATTATGAAAAAATTTAGCTAATGATAAAAAGTAAAAATATACTCATTCCTGAAAAACTTTTAAAAATGATGAAAAATATAATATAATTATGCGTGAAAAAGATATTAGAAACTCCTGTGGATGTATAAGCTGTTTTATTTACATATTCTGTTAAGAACGATTGGTCAAATTTGTACTTCCAATAAGTTGTCTTTTATCCAAAGTTATTTCATTTGAAATTTAATATTCAACAGGGCTTTCAAAACCCTTTTAGAATCTTCAATAAAAAATTTTAACTATTTTTCAATTTTATTTAATACATCTAAAGAAGAAGTCACACACTTGCTCACTAAATCATTCATTCACTCACTCATTCCATCACTAATTATTTCAGTACCTTATTTATTCACTCACCACACATTCAATCAATCATTCAATTTCTCACTCATTACGAGTCGTTCGAAACTTTTAGAACTACAGACGTGAAATTTCGTAAGCATGTATCTTTTGTTAAACAAAGAATCTGCCAATTTGAAGTTTATTAGAAATAGACTTTCAGAGGGTGCTGTGGCTGTGGTAGCCAAGTGACTTTGGCATCGGATCATGGCTAGCGTGTCATGAGTTCCGTCCCAGTACCACTAAGGACCCGCCGTGTAGGGAAGCGATGCACGTTAAATCTGTCGAGAGCTCAAACGTCGTCCCGTTGGTGCGGTGTGGTAGTCATAAGAGGGGGTGCTAGCTCAGGTGTCGTCCGCGTCACTTGACCATGGTTCAAAATTACGCGGACCGTCGCTAAAAGCCTTCCTGTAGCTAAACAGTGCGACGTTAATATTTATTCACTCCAGAGGGTGCTTGTCAGAGGTTATGATGAGGCATTATCTTATAAATTCACAAGCCTTTTTTTCTACTCTATTAGCGCACTCTCTCTATATATTTATTTATATATATTTATCTTTTTCAAATTTTCAATCGTTAATAAATTACTTTCTATTCATCCAATGAGGTTCAAATAAATTTATTAAAACTTTTACTGGATGACACTTGATGTTAATACAGATTTTTCAAATCTTAATTAATTAATTACTGGTTTTCGAAGCCAGCTTTGATTCGTCTCCATTGTTGTAGTAATGTAACTGTTAAAACAATGGCAAAAGTAGGCGTCGAAAACATGTTTTTCAGCCAAACTGGATATGCATCGTTACAACATTACAGACAAATCCTGCTCTTTTTTGCAATTCCTACGATTAGATATATACTATATATATATATATATATATACATTTTGTTCAAATTTCAATCGTTAATAAAATACTTCCTATTCATCCATTCAAAGTAGGAATTGACTTAATTTTTTTATATTAATTGCTTATACTATATGACCAAAAGACTTGAAATATTACAAATATTTTTTGTTGATTAGAGATCCATTGTAAGGGATTTTTTTTTGGAAATAAACTCTGGAGTTTACAGGAAGGTAAAACAAAATTTTACTTCTATTTTAGCAGTTCCGGGCCAGTTATTTTAAAATAAAGAGGTGAGGGCTACAACAATATATTTTTCAACACAATAGAACGCTCAGTACTAGGTCAAAAATGTGATTAATTTTTAAAGATCATATATTAAAAAATATCATAAAACACCCAGAGAAGCAGGATAAAAGTGTATATAATGGCAATTATAATATATAGTAAGATGAATTACATAAATCAATGCATACATTTTTATATGTTGAAAAATTAAACGAAGTTAAAAATTATTAAAATATGTAACGAATGTTGAAGTAGAAATTTTAAATATTTTTAAAACTTTCCTTTTATTAGAAAGGAGTAATAAGTTTTCTAACTAAAACGACTTAATTTCTCATTAGCCCTGGATTTTCAAACGTAAGGGGATTAAGACTTAAAGTAAATGATTTAATATTCTGCACAAGGTTCTTATAATGATTAATTAACACTAATTATAATTAATAATCATTTTAATAGTGAAACTGAATTTTAATAACATAATCCTTCTGATGTGCTTATTTGAAAGATTGTTTTAATTTTTAATTCGATTATTTGTAACCATGTGGCGAACGGAATTCTTAAGTGAGAGTTGATTGGTTGGCTTGAAGTTTTGGTTTTGAATCACCATAGAACATATTCTACCAAACACATATATGTTTAAAAACAATCAAATATGAAATTAAATTAATTTTTGAGAATACAGATACATCAATTTTACATAAAATTAAATGTAAGGAAAATATTATATGTCTTGCAAGAAATTAAAATGTTTGGTAAGTGATTTTCCCCAAACAAGGAAATTAGTTTTAAAATATATTAAAATGTTTCTAACGTGCTCAAAATCAAATGGGAAACACTTCGTCAAAATGGGTCTAACAGTTGCAGAAAAATTATAGTGATTACGTATAAGGGATATTACTGATATTGGTCATTATAATCACATTACTTAATGAATGACATATTCATTTAAGGCAATATGGTACCATCTCCAATTTTTTTTATTTTTAATATTTAATACTAAGTTTTAATAATTTTTAATAAAGTTTAATATTTAGTAATAATCCATACAAATTTTTTTTAATTTGTTGCAAAATATTTGTAAAATTTAAAATTTTAAACCTTTTAAAATATTTTTTTAAAATTCCTAAGGCTTTTTTTAAATCTCTCTCTTTTCTTTCAAAATTTTTTTTCAAGTACCTTATAATATACTACATAAAACTGCACATGGTTTTTTTCTGCTGCTGCTCTTAAATTTTTATTAATTTTTTTATAGCTAAAATTCCAAAAAATCTAAAAAAAAAAAATCATTAATTTTGATTTTGAATTTTTATAGAAAAAGTACAAAACATGTTAGAGCTAATTTCGTGCACAGTTCTACAAAACATAAACTTCAGAAAATGTATAAAAAATTTTGAAACCAATACTTCAATTATCAAAAAAGCCTTAGGGTTTTGAATAACAAAAATTCAGCTTGGAGAAATATGAGTTTGAAGTTTTCATTCCATAAATAGCATGATATAATATTAATCGAGTAGCCTGAAACTTTTATGAAATGTTAATTATCTTATTTAAAACTGCTTAACATAAAAAATTGCACAAATGTAGAACAATTAATCAGTATACTGTCATAATGAATATATAGAAGAAAACAAATGAAATACCAATATTTCATAAAACTTTATCTTAATAATTATAAAAAAAATAAATACACACACTTCAAAGCTAATTCCATGCTCAGAGCTAATGCCCACATGTACAAAAGATGCTTATGACTTTATTTTTATTTCATGATTTTAAAAGCCTTCGTATGTTGAATATTGTACATGCATGGAAGCAAAATCAAATATCCATTTATAAGTAAAATATATCAAAATCTAGGAACTGAATACGTGAAATTGTTTAAATAAATATCTTAAAATATTTTAATAATAAAAGAGCTGAATTTCACGCACATGGGATACATATATATATCACCAAAAACAAATATATAAAAATGGGAAAGTTTTTCTATTCTTGCGAATTAGATATTTAAGTATCTGAGTTATCAAAATAAGATTTAGTATTTGTGTTTCGGGAGAATCCGTTTTGAAGTTTTAATTTCATTCATAATAATATGATGGGAAAAAAATCACGCACAACTTTTAAATCTTCACCAATTCCATTTGCTCTTCCAATAAACAATTCACAAACTAGAATTTTTGCACGAATCGCACAATTCTTTCTTGAAATGATTTGTTACTGCATTTATAATGTAAGTTTCATTTTCGCGCGGTAGAAAAATAATTAATTAATTTTTTATCAGACTCTTTTCTAGCAAATAATCCGAAATGTGGGCGTGGTAGTTGCTGTCCAGCATCAAATATTGCTCTATGACTTGAATAAAAATGCAGGTAAAGCTTTGAAATTTTGCAGGCATATTTATAAAGATTCGAGGTATTAAAGAATTCAATAAAAATTTCAACGTTTTGATGATTTTTAGGGCACCATTCGCCTTAAGCAGTGAAACATTTTTCTTGATTTATACATGCTTAAAATAATTATTCTACGTTGTAGCAGATAATAATGTATAAAATTTAAAATATTTAGAAAACTATTTAAATGTGAAAAACTAGGATTTTTTTTAAAAATGATTTTGTTTAGTAAATGACTAAAATATATATTTTTGATTTTGTTAAAAAAATTTCTCAACAAGACATTTTATGTATAGATTTTCTGAAAAATTTTTCTCATCAGAGTTTAAAAAAAAAAACTTCACGAATCTATTGAAAAATTGTTATAGAATGTCTTTATTATTATTTTTACTTATTGCCATTTGTTTTCGAATTAATTTTAAACTCAAGATGTACTGAAATAAGTAACATCTACTAATAGATTACGATACTATAACAGGAAATCATCACGAAATCTACAAAAAATTTGTAATGCGTACGTTTTCATGGTTAAACGCAAATGTTTCTTTTTTCAGCAAATTCCTTTATAAATCATCAGATTATGTAAAATTTCAACCGTTTAGACATAAATTACCTACATGATATTTTGGATTCTTAAGCACTTAATCATTATAGAGACATTTTGTCACAAATTAATACAAAATTATATCTTATATTTGCATTAAATTATAAATTTGAATGTGTGTAAAAGTTTTGAAATGAAAAGTTATAACAATAAAATTAATACTCACATAATATTTTTTAAAACTATATTTTAATCACGGAAATCCTGGGATAGCTTTTTCAATGAAAAACTTCGAAGTTACATATTTTACCGGTGACCAATTTTATCAAATCAAAAGACGTTGTCAAAAAAGCGAAATGCAGTCAATAATAGAAATCAATCCCACACATGTTAGAATGCAAAAAAATAACGATAGCAACATTTGGCAATACTTTTTGAATTAGCAACAACTTTCGATTTGACGAAATGGTTCGAAGGTATAATACGTAAATTCCAAAATTTATATGCTTTAACTTACACAGTAAAATTAGCCAATGATTAACTTTGCCAAAACAAAGCAGTTGGAAAAACAATTAAAGTGTTTCAAACAAAAAGAAAAGAAAAATTGCAATGATGAACTAAAAATGGTGTAACTTTTTACAAAGATATCTTTCTACATCATTTAATTTTAAAATGAAAAATATTTGATACTTCTGTTTAAAATATTAGTCCATCACTATATCACTCCAGTACGTGTAAACTTAAATATTACAACAATAAACATACTTTTTAAAAAAATAGTATTGCAAAAATACTTGTTATTACTTTAAGAAAATGTATGGCATTAAAATAAATATGTTGGCTTTATTCTACCTTCAATTTTCAGTCTAGACCTGTAAAGATACCACATTTTCAAGTATGGTACTCTTCTTGTTATTTGCTCATTTTTTTTAGATAACACCTCAAAGATAAGCCCCAACAGACATTAACTACAGCAAAAGCGACAAATCAGATGGACGGATTACTGATTTTTGTTTCTAGACAAATGTTTTGCCTAAGCACAACGAAATGCTTTTTTTTATCAACGATCTATTTTTATTTATTCAGTCATCTTAATTGAAAGCAAATAAAGGTTCATAAAAGTAAAAACAACTAATATCCTAGGACTGAACTAGTGTCAGCGACTAAATGGATGTTTAAACAATCCTGATTAAATATTTTTTACAACAATGCTGAAAATTGTTCTCATATATCCTTTCTAAAAGTATTGTTTTTGTTTCATTATTAGGTTGTAGTTGGGGATGAGAAATATTCCTCTTTTTATATAATCTTGGACAATAAGATAATTTAAGTCTAAAAATGTCAGCAGCAATTTTTGTAAGATTTTAATTTTACCAAAAATTCAAATTAGTCGATATGAAATTTTTAAGGCTTTCTCCTTATTTATTGCTAATAGTACTTATGTAACACCCTTCTGAAATGCATAGTTTTTCAAAAAATAATATTTGTGAATGCAAAACATTATGAATTTACAAGTACAAATTGTGCGAATTTAAATGGAAAATTTTTCTTGTTCTAATATAAAACTGAAATTTAATTTGTAGGTTTCGATTTGATAATATAGGATGCTATACATTAAAAGGTTTAAAAACTAGGAAGTAGTTATAAGCCAAAAACATGGACGATTCTATCTTGTTCCAATATATACCACCTGTAAATGTATTCAATTCATAATTGGATAATCCTCTTTCGTTTGCTATTTTCTCATTTACTCATGTTTAAATGTAAAAAAGAGGATCTCGGGTAGGCAAAATATAACAATATGGCTCATCCCAAATGCAGCTCGGGCACTGTAAAAATTTACACTGTTCAATCGGTCTTTTACGAGCTATTTCAAATGTGCCTTTTATGATTTCGAAAAATTAAAAAGTACCATTTGTGGGAATTTTCTGCAAAACGAGGACGTCCTTTTAATTAGCTTCCCCCCTTCTTCCCCTATTTTGTTAAATACATTCTCCCAACAGAGAAGAAAACTAATAAAATACAACAGCGCATTGTTTTCTGCTCAAAGAGAGACAGTAAAAGGAAGAAGGTAAGAAGAGTTTCTTGATTCACACACACGCTGTCCAGATTGTGATGTTGGATTATGCGCGGTTCCGTGTTTTCGAATTTTTTAACGCGATCAAATTTTGATTAACAATTTTATAATAATTTAGATTAAAGCAAAATATGAAAAAATAAAAAGTGTGACCCAAGATAAAAGCTAGGTATTCTAAGCTTTATATTTATAGTTTGAGTGATTTTAATCCAAAGTCTAATGACTTCCGCTACACAGAAAGCCACCTTTACAGGTAAATTACTCATTTATTTAAATAGATTTTTTTGCATTAATATTTAGAAAATTGTGTATGTGGATGGGGCCATTGCGTTTAAAAAATACTTATGTTGTAAATAAAGCATAAAAACTGGCATTTTTGATCCATAATCCAGAAAGAAAATAAGCGTGGTAAGAGGTAATATAAAAAACTTATGAAAATTCTGATAACATTTATTCATGTTTCAATGAGATAGCTTACTGCATTTTATACTATTTTCTGTTATTTGACGAAGTAATAATTAAAATTTGGACATTTAGTTGAGAAAATATGTTAGTGAAACATTTTCTCATTTTGTTTTAATTTACCTACTATATACTTATTAGTAACAATCTTATGACCTCTCTGACATTATCTCGATGCCTTTAATACAGCCTTAAATTTTCTTGCCATGAAATTTATTAAATAAACTTAATCTAATAAATATGTTACAACAAATTTAATCATTTGATAAATTAGTTGAAATTATGAAGCAGTTGACCTAGATATTAGATGGTTCTTCAATGGCCATTTGAAAAAAATCGTCAACATTATAAGATATACTTGACCATAAATAATATTTAGGTATGATGTTTCCCTCAAACATCCTGACACATGTAATAAAGGGAAAACTTATTATTAGGCTTTTTTGTCTGTAATAGATATTTTGAAGTATTTTTGAATATAGTATTTCTGAAGTAGTATTGCCAACTCCTAGAACGATCATTCTGATGAATTTGCAAATATTTTTGCCATTTTGATTTTATTATTTGTATTTTTAAAATTTATCTATGGTTCTTATTTGGTTGAGGATCTTACTTCTGAGTTTGGCTTTTTTAAAGTAATAAGATTATATATTTTTAGAAATTGTTCATAGTCTCTTCAGATTCTTCATGCATAATTTTCTTTTTCCTTTCAGCTCAATAAAACAAGCAACAATAGAAGAAGATGAATACCTTAAAAAATGAATAAAGCTGGAATTTTTGACTAGCAATTTGTAGTTGTATTACTGCGCTCGTTCTAGAGTCACCGCAGTGAAGAGGGTAGTACCTAATATAATTTTTGCTGAGGTCACCCCAAATACACTGTTTCTTTATAGGAATAACTCTTTTTATTTAATCCTTTTTACTATTCCATTTCAGATTTTTTTTCAATTGGTTTTTCTTTCTTTTAATTTTTAAACCATCCAGCTTCACCATTAGCAAAGTATAATTAACATATTGTAAATTTTGACGAATAAAATGTACCATTCACTGAAAATTTGAAAATTTATTAGCCACTGGCTAATTTCCGCAAAGACCTCAGCCGCATGAATTCCACGTAAATAAAAAGAAAGAAATATGGATGAAGAACTGTAAAACTTCTCAGAGAATTTTCAGTATAATTTAAGGGGTAAAAAACTTTTCAGCATTTATATTCTATTGTTTTTTCTCGAAGCAGATGGGGAACTCACAAAAGACACATCAATCCCCTAAAATCTTTCACATTCGTAGTGACATGTTCCTTTAAGATTCCGGATGCAGTAGGTCCTTCAAAACACATAACAATAATTTATGACACCATTTCTTTTTTTATTTTTGTATACTTCCGCTTATTCAAATATCCGTTTGACACAACTCCCTATGGATCACCGTTATGTGATAGGGAAAACGAAACTCGGAATGTAGATGTATATGAAATCACTTTTCCATTAGTTTTTTTCCTATATTTCTAGAACATATTCATCTTTTTTCCATGGTGAAAAAGAAGATGTAATGTTATATTTCTAGGTGAAAATATATACATTTCTTTTTCAATATCGGGTATGTTCCGAAGAGTTTTCTATGGTTTTAACTCAAGAATGTCATTCAATTCGTAAAGCTGGATTGACGAATTTCTTGGTAACTTTCGGCAGTTGATTTATGATATGTGGCTGGTTTGTATCGTAATCATGTATTGAAAAAAATTATAAAATTTATAACTATTGCAAATGCAGCTGTAATGAAATTATATATATATATATATATATATTTATGTAGAGATTTCTTCTTAAAAAAAGCACAAATCTACTTCCTTAACTTAATTTTGACCTCATTAATTCAGTAAGGTAAACTTTATACGCAATATGGGGAAAAAAGGCTAAAAGCACATATTATATTTTCCTGGATTCTCCATTTTTAAATTTAAATTCATTACAAGTGGGTTGAAAATCTTCACATACTTCATGAGCCTTAATTATCAAATTTGCATCTTCTAAATATCAATTTTTCAACAAGAGTAAATATTTCCCTCTGTAATCAAAGATATACTAGATAAAAAGTAAAAATAATTCTTCTTCTACGTAGCTATAAATATTGTTCTTCTAAGTAGCTATAAATATTCAACAAGAGTATATATTTCCCTCTGAAATCAAAGATATACTAGATAAAAAGTAAAAATAATTCTTCTTCTAAGTAGCTATAAATATTGTTCTGATGGCTATTTTTTTCAAAAAGAGAATCAAACTAGAGACATGAAACAAAACTGTATAAAAAGTTACTCGAACTGATTAGATGATTTAAGACACAAAACTAGAACATACGAAATTTGGGTTATTATTTTGCTTCCAGAGATATTTTTCACAGGACCCAGTGATTAAAAGCTGTCTAGCAACACTAACAAGACTATCGATCCTAAATACAAGTTTTCTCGTTTTCTGCTAACCACGGGCACTAAACTGGTAAACGATTAAGAATTTTGTTTCCTTACTTAGTTACTTGCTCTCTAACAATGATTAAACTACATTTCTTAATTATTCAGAACATTCTTTCAGCTTGTCCTGATTCAGCATCATAGAAAATCACGGAGACAATGTTGCGACCAGTAACGAAACCAGACACAGGAATGGAACCAAGTCATCTTTTCAGACGAACCCTGTCTCATCGTACAGCATGATGATGTATGTCTAGAGGCTTGCTTTCTAAATCTTTTTATGGGGAGTGTATCTGAAATGATGGTTTGGGTGATCATTGCGTACACGGCACAAACACCTGTTCTTCTCCGTTTTGATATTCTTAACACCAATGCTACATTAATCAGATCATAAGGTCGGTGTCTGGTCTCTGTCTTCGAGACCTCGAGAGCTTCACCTTTCAACAAACTAACACATGATGGCATGTTGCTTGTTTTCACTTGACTTACCTCGATAAAGGTAGAGTTCAACTGCTTTTCTGGTTACCATGTTCTCCAGATCTCTTTCTTGTTAAAGGCAAATGGTCAAGGTTTGCTGAAAAACTTTGCATCAACTTTACCAAGCAATCAAATAACACTCTGTTGATACGTTATATAAATCACATATCAAAATAAATTTATTATATAAATTTAATATATTGAACGAAAGACTTAGAATAGAATAAATCTTTCAACCTGTGTAATGTCAATATTTACAAACAATTACATTTTGATTTAATGTAAGAATTAATAATCCAAACATATTTATAGAGAAAGGGAAAAAACATATCTTGAGAAATCAAATCGGAAAAATTAATTTATATATACCTGATCTATGTTTCAATTTAAAATTGAACCTATAAAAAAAGAATTCGAAAATAAACGTCACAAAAACTAAAACATTTTTTTTTAAGTTCATGGGAACATTTTACTGTAAATTTTAAAACAGCGTGATCTCAGTAACATCCTATAATGCCGGTTGATTTTTCTCGAAGAAGATGAAAATCTGGAAGAAAGAGATAGATTCTTCTGAATCTCTGAAATTCTGAGTGTCATGCATACATAATTTCCTATCCGAAAGTGCATTTAAATCGTATAACAATATTTTACATTATCTTTTTCAGACTATTTTTTTCTCAATTCCCATTAGTATTATTTATTTCAAAGAATGTGTTTCTATTTTTTTGTTTAAAAATATTCCAAGAACGCGTTTCATACAGCCTATTTTGAGAAATAATTTGTAATACATGTTCTAACGAGACTGAATTTTTTATTTTTTTAATCTCATGAGAATTTTGAAATTGTGTCATCACTTTTTGTCACATTTCTCAGTCTTTTCAGAATTGTATATAGATCATTGTAATTTTGTAAAAAAAATATTTTTGTTTTCAGAAAAATACATTATTTTTTTTAATTTGTTGTACATGAGAATTATTTGAGAGATATTATAAATAATAGGAAAATTGTTGTTAAAAACACTAGAAGATTTATATTACTAGCCCCGCCCTACAGAAAAACGTTAAAATGTATAAAGATCGCAATTGGTATTAATCCCCAACTTACAATTTTATAAATTAAGTGAAACAAAATGAAATGCATTTTAAAAGTAAATTTTTAGAAAAATAGTAGAATATGTTAATCTTCTTTCCAAAAAATTAAATATTTTTCTTTTTTTTATATATTCAAAGTTATCTACTTGAATATAAGATACTTATATGATAATAAAAACAATAACTTTATACACCACACTAGACAACCTAAAATAACAAGTTTTACATATTTCCTACATATATAAATGTATCATAAATATGTGAAAGAATAATTAATATAAGAATGTGTGTGGTGTGTGTGTGTGTGTGTGCGTGTGTGTATGTGTAACCTTTTATATTAAAGCATATGAAATTAGTTGGATTTAATCAATGTTTTCGAACAGTTTTCGTCAAACACAAACTTGGACTTCTGATTATACAATGCAAAATATATTGAACACTACAAATGAAGAGAGATCGAGACGATCTCTGTTGAGATTTACTGCAATTTATTGATTAGTACCATTCTGTTTCCATGCCCAAACCTGAGTTCTTCTGTCTCGCTCGATCATTCATCAGTGGTGACGAAAACAATTTGCCCATTTAGACCCGATCTTTTGCCTTATGGCTAGTCTTAATTCTCTTCATTACTGTTGCGAGTGAACGTTCCACAAAAGAATGAGTCTTCAATACTTCCTTCGTCCAAACTACCGGTCAAGTTCCATCAAGTCACCTTTTTTGTCATATGTTTATAATCAATTCTGAACAATTGTTTCAGGAAATCATCTTGCTTTTCATGCTAACGTAGTCTCTAGCAGCAAGATTGTGACGAAACAACTGATTTGTGTAATAATACCGATCATAATATACATTTAATAATCACTCAGTGGCAGAGTGCATTTCCAAAACACTAACCCAAACTCGGCTTGAAAGTTATTTCTAATTTTTTGCATCACATGCAATTTATATAGTAAATGAAGAGACTTGATTTAGTTTGTGCACGGAGCATTTATGAAATACATGCTTACTTTTATCCAAAGGTGAAAAATATCCATTTATAAGCTACTTCCTACTTCAATATGGGAATGAGTCGGTATTTGTAAATGGAACCAACAGCAGATCAGGAATCAAGTAAAGTAATTTAGCTTCTAAAGACTATAAAATTTGTTCTGTAAATTAATGCTTTGAAAAAAAAGGTAAAATTAAACGATTAGGAACACGTCGAAATTTGGAAGGAAAAATTAAATTCCTCAGATTGATTAGATGTTTTAACACTCTACTCCAAATTAAAGTGGATGTAATTACTATTTTTCTTGTTCTTTTTATTTGTAGGACTTAGCTATTAAAACCAACATTCAAAGAAACTATCTACCCAACACAGAAGTTTTCTCTTTTACTAACCTTCGGTACTAAACCGGTAAAAGATTAAAGATTGTATTCCTTTGCTTAATTACTGGAACTCCCAATCAAAGAATAAAACTACATTCTTAATTTATTCACAAGATGCAGTAATTGTTGTTCACTTAAGTACGAAACTATAAAATTCGAAAGTTAGTTTTAAAACAGGTTTTACCTGTAAACATTTAAAGAGATCTGATACATTTTGAGATATGATGATGGAAATACCGATGAGGTTATTTGTTTTTATTCTATATTTTATTATTATTATTATAAATAGATCAATTTTTTTTATTTTGAATAGGTAGGGTTACAAAAGCCAACTTTACCATAAGGGTGTAGGAAAAAAACAAAAATAGATACAGAAGGGGGGAAAACAACAGGGCGAGAAAAGTCTATGAACCCAATAAATCCTTAGCTTGCCAATAAAGATCGCACATAGAAGAGCCATTTAGAACCGGGAAGCGGCAAATGTGGTCAGCATCTATGTCCTCCCAAATATCACAGAGCGTTCAGAAAGGGCATTGTACAACATGAATTCGATGAAGATGTTTGAAGAGTCAATCGTGACCAGTAGCCAGGCTAAACTAGATAACTGCTTTACGTCTTGGCTACATGGGAAGATTTTTAAATTTATTTCACTAGATCTTACTGGAGGATAATTTGGTTTACTCTGCGTAAATCAAATTATCTTCATTCGTTGTAAACTTTTAAAGTATGATTAAAAAGTAAGTGTATTTATGCACAAAAAGGAATGGAGACTCTTAAAGAATTGTAAGTATTTTTTTTTCTCATTTTGCAAAGAATAATAAGTAATATTCATATTTTCAACAATTTTTGTTGCTCGAAATTTATTTCATTTGTAAATCTGAATTTTGGTGGGTTTTCCAAACACTTAACTAAAAATGTAAACATTTATATTGTACAGAAATCTATTTTTTAATCCGTTGGCTCGGTGGCTGAAAAAGAGCTTGATGCTTCGTAAGCTCAAAGTTGCGGATTCAATCATGGCTTGAGTCGGTAGATTTTCTGGATGCGAAAATCGTAGGCATGCATATCATTTGATTATGTGGCCTGTAAAAGAGATCCTTTGAGTATCAGTTTGGCTCTGGCTCTCTTGGCCAAAATAAAGACATGGATATTTAACATCCGATAAGAGCTGGAATTAACATTAACTCAAGCGTCAAAGTTTGATACAGAATGCCACCACTAGGTGGTGCCTTCATGAAATGGCTTTCTAATTTGGGGACTTGATGTGTCTGCAAAGACTCAGTTGCCGATATTGCCGCCCATTTGGAAAAAAATATCTTAATATATTTAAAGAATTTAAAAACTGACTAATTTACTCTCTCCTTAACTCACTTACTCATCACGAAATTTTCTGAACTATTAGACTTTAAGACTTGAAATGAGGTAAGTGCGATTCTTTTGTTTAGTAGATATTTCTAAAAAAATTTTTGCGAGCGAAACCCCACTCCCAAAGATCGTTAAGACGCCGTTTCAGATATAAATTTAAGATATTGAACCAATAGATCTACAGACGTGGAGTTTGGTTAGCATGATTCTTTTGTTGAGAACTGATAAACAAAAAATTCTAGATTATTTGGAAGTAATGGAAAATTAAACTACATTTTCCATTACTTCCAAATGGAAAGATCTAGTTTAATTTTATATCTAAAAGGATTTAATTTTCTGACTGATGTTTAGTCTTGGACATTCAAACGCAAGCGAATTAAGACTAAGTAAATGATTTATTATCCCGGGCAATGTTCTTATAATAATTAATTATTGATTTTTATAATTTATAATAATTTTAAAAGAAAAATTGAATTTTTATAAAGTAATCCTCATTTATATGTTTATTTCAAAGATTGTTTCAAGTTTATATTTCTTTGTAGTAGAGACTTTCTTTGTAGTTTCTTTGACGTAGAGAAAAGAAATTGTTCAGTGAGAGATCACGAGTCGGCTTTCAGTAAGACACTGAATCATCATAAAAGTCATAGTGTTAAACACATGTAAATTTTTAAAAAATTATGAGTTTTCAGTTTTTAAATTCAAGAAATATGAAACATAATTTCGAAAAAATACTTAAACACACATATTTTCTTTGAAATTAATATGAACTGAAAAGAACGAATATTTTCCACGAAATGAAAATGCTTTGTAAAGGATTATTTTCAAAAAAGGCAATTAGTTTTTAAATATATGATGTAAAGTGTATCAAGTGTAAGTAGTCTAATGAGGAACGCTACTTCAAAATATGTCTAACACAGGAAAATTACAGTGATTGCACAAAAGGAATCAAAGTGATATTTGTCCTTCTAATTATTATTGAATAAATATGAGATTGCCTATAGCGTGATAAAATTAATTAAATATAAATATTATATTTCCCTTTAAATTTTTTGAACCATTAAGGCGATATGGTACCATCTTCACAATTTTTTTTTATTTTTACTGTTTGATATTTGGTTTTAATTGCATTTCATAAATGTTAATATTTAATAATAATTCCATACAAAAAAATTTTAATTTGTTTCAAAATGTTGGTAAAATTTAAATTTTTTTAGCTTTTTAAAGCATTTTTAAATTCCTAAGGCTTTTTTAAATATGTCTATTTTTATTCAAAAAATTTTTTCCACATACCTTATACTATACTACATAAAACTGTGCATGGGTTTTTTTCTGCTGATGCTCTTTAATTTTTTATTAATTTTTTCGTAGTTAAACTACCAAAAATTCTCAAAAAAACATTAATTTTGATTTTGAAATTTTTTATAAAAAGTACTAAACAAGTTAGAGCTAATTCCTGCACAGTTTTACAAAACATACATTTCAGAACATGTATAAAGAATTTCAAACCCATACTTCAATTGTCAAAAAAGTCTTAGGGTTTTGAATAACAGTATATGTACAAAATTTCAACATGGAGAAAAATGAGTTTGAAGTTTTCATTCCATGAATAGCATAGCATAATATTCATCGAATAGTCTGAAACTTTTATGAAATGTTAATTAGCTTATTTAAAACTGCTTACCATAAAAAATTGCACAAATGTAGAAAAATTAAACAGTATACTGCCATAATGAATACATAGAAAAAAACGAATGAAAGATCAATATTTCATAAAACTTTATCTTAATAATTATAATAAAAAATAAATACTCACACTTCAGAGCTAATTCACGCTCAGAGATAATGCACAGCATGCACAAAAGATGTTTATGCCTTTATTTTTATTTCCATGATTTTAAAAGCCTTCGCATGTTAATATTGTACATGAATGAAAGCAAAATCAAATAACAATTTATAGGTAAAATACATCAAAATCTAAGAACTGTATATGTGCATTTGTTTAAATAAATATCTTAAAATATTTTAATAATAAAAATGTTGAATCTCGCACACATGGGATATATATATATATATCACCAAAATCAAATATATAAAAATGGGAGAGTTTTTCTATTTTTGCGAATTAGATTTTTAATTATCTGAGTTATCAAAATGAGATTTAGTATCTGTGCTTTGGTAAAATCGTTTTGAAGTTTTAATTTCATTCATAATAATATCATAAAAAACACGCACAACTTTTGAATCTTGACCAAATCTATTTGATCTCCCCAGTAAATAATTCACAAACTAGAATTTTTGCATGAATTGCACAATTATTTCTTAAAATGATTTATTACTGCACATATAATGTCAATCTCATTGTTGCGCATTAGAAAAATAATTAATTCATTTTTTATTAGGCTCTTTTCCAGTAGATAATCTGAAATGTAGGCGTGGTAATTGCTGTTTAGCATCAAACATTGCTCCATTACTTAATGAAAAATGCAAGTAAAGCTTTGAAATTTTGCAGCCATATTTAAAAAGGTTCGGGGTATCAAATAAGCCAATAAAAATCTTTCGACAGATTAATGATTTTTAGGGTACCATATCGCCTTAAATAATTTTAAACTACAGTTGTGGGGAAGCGAGATTACCTTTGTGTTAAGGTGATTGACTCTTTTTTAAAATAAACATTGCTTATCCAAACACATTTAAGCATTCGTCCTAGAATAGCATTCCTCATAAAAAAAGGTATATACATATACCATTAAGGCGATATGGTACCCTAAAAATCATTAAACTGTCGAAAACATTTTTATCCGCTTATTTGATACCCCGAACCTTTATAAATATGCCTACAAAATTTCAAAGCTTTAAATGCATTTTTCATTAAGTAATGGAGCAATGTTTGATGCTAAACAGCAACTACCCTGCCTACATTTTAAATTATCTGCTAGAAAAGAGCCTGATAAAAAATGAACTAATTATTTTTCTAATGCGCATCAACGAGATTGACATTATAAATGCAGTAATAAATCATTTTAAGAAAGAATTGTGCAATTCATGCAAAAATTCTAGTTTGTGAATTATTTACTGGAAGATCAAATAGATTTAGTCAAGATTTAAAAGTTGGGCGTGCTTTTTATGATATTTTCATGAATGAAATTAAAACTTCAAAACGGATTCTCCCAAAGCACAAATACTAAATCTCATTTTGATAACTCAAATAATTAAAAATCTAATTCCCAAGAATAGAAAAACTCTCCCATTTTTATATATTTGTTTTGGTGATATATATATATATCCCATTGGTGCGAGATTCAACACTTTTATTATTAAAATATTTTAAGATATTTATTTAAACAAATGCACATATACAGTTCTTAGATTTTGATGTATTTTACCTATAAATTGTTATTTGATTTTGCTTTCATTCATGTACAATATTTAACATGCGAAGGCTTTTAAAATCATGGAAATAAAAAATAAAGGCATAAACATCTTTTGTGCATGTTGTGCATTATCTCTGAGCGTGGAATTAGCTCTGAAGTGTGTGTATTTATTTTTTATTATAATTATTAAGATAAAGTTTTATGAAATATTGATCTTTCATTCGTTTTTTTCTATGTATTCATTATGGCAGTATACTGTTTAATTGTTCTACATTTGTGCAATTTTTTATGGTAAGCAGTTTTAAATAAGCTAATTAACATTTCATAAAAGTTTCAGACTATTCGATGAATATTATATCATGCTATTTATGGAATGAAAACTTTAAACTCATATTTCTCTATGTTGAATTTTTGTTATTCAAAACCCTAAGGCTTTTTTGATAATTGAAGTATTGGTTTCAAAATTTCTTATACATGTTCTGAAGTTTATGTTTTGTAAAATTGTGCACGAAATTAGCTCTAATATATTTTGTATTTTTTCTATAAAAATTCAAAATAAAAATTAATGATTTTTTGAGATTTTTTGGAAGTTTAGCTATAAAAAAATTAATAAAAATTTAAGAGCAGCAGCAGAAAAAACCAGGTGCAGTTTTATGTAGTATATTATAAGGTACTTAGAAAAAAAAATTTGAAAGGAAAGAGACATATTTAAGGATTAAAAAAAGGGAAGGGGCCTTAGGGATTTAAAAAATGCATAAAAAAGCTAAAAAAAGTTAAATGTTACAAACATTTTGCAACAAATTAAAAAAATTTTGTATGGAATTATAATTAAATATTAACCTTTATGAAATACAATTAAAACCAAATATCAAATATTAAAAATAAAAAAAAATTGAAGATTGTACCATATTGCCTTAACTAATTTTCTCAAATACAAAGAATCATTCCGTGCATGATTGGACACTATGATAATAAGAATGGCAGAATTTGGCAAATTTGGATATGGTATATATGGGTGAAATGTGTAATAAGTAAGAACCAAACTAGTTTAACACTTTATCCTATCAAAACAGAAGACAAAATAATTAAAGCGCCACCATGAGTGCCATATTAAAAATTTCAATGACGAATTTTAAAAAAAAATTTTGTGAAGTAATTTATTTTAAAATGGTAATAAGATCTATCCATTTATGAAATATTAGTTCATCTCTATATCATTCAAATTCAGTAAACAGGAAAATTTTGACTAAAAACTTATTTTTTCAAAAGTATTATCGCTCAATATAACTGTTATTACCATATGGAAAACTAACGGCATTAAATAAAATCGGTTAGCATCATTACATCTTCAGATCTTCTGTCTAGACCTTAAAGATACCACAGTTTGAAATATGGTACTTTTCTTGTTATTTGCACATCTTTTTTAGATCACATCTCAACATAAGCCCCAAGAGACATTAACTACAGCAAAAGCGACAAATCAGATGGAAGGATTACAGGTTTTTTTTTTCAAAATGAATGTACAGCCTTCTTTTTTCATAAACGATCTATTTTTCATTTATTCAGTGCTCTTAATTAAATGCAAACAAAGAATCAGATAAGTAAAAATAACTAAACATCTAGAACTCTTATTGGTAATTAAATAGATGGATAAACAATTCTGATTAAATATTTTTTCACTTCATTAGTGAAAATTGTACCTCGATCTTTTTTAGTGGTTTTACTTTTGTTTTATTATAATGCGGGGTTCTGAGACCGTAGATTTTAATTTTTTTCAATTACTCCAAGTAGAGGATATGAATTTTTAATCTCTTTTCTCTTATTAATAGCTGAGTGAATTTAAGTAATATTCTTTCTGAAATACATAGTTTTTCAAGAATCAATATTTGTGAATGTAAAATGCTAAGAATTTATTAGTAATAAAAAAAACGTGTGGGATTGAATTTAATATTTTTCCATTTCTTACATAAAAATAAAATTTAAAATATAGATTGCATTTAATACTGTAGGATGCTATGATTAAAGCGCTTAAAAACTAGGAAGTAACTATAAACAAAATGCATAAGAAATGCTATATTACCTTAAAATGTTCGAACTTTTCTAAGTGGTTAACCTTCTTTCCCTTATTATTTTATCATTAATTAAAAAGTCTATAAATATTATTTAGTTTTGTTTATTAAAGTAAATTGCCATCAATCTTTTAATTAATAAAATCTTAGAAGCATTAGTTTGTGAATATTTTATAATATTCTGGTTCTATATCCACATTTCAACAAAATAATTTACAGCTTTTTATATCTGTTATTATTTGACAAAATAATAATTAAGTTTAGTCATTTAGTTGAAAAAAAATTTTGGTAAAAATTTTCTTTGTGTGTTATTTAACCAACTATACACTGATTGTGTGTGTGTCTGTGTGTGTGGTAACTTTCTTATGACTTCTCCAACAATATCTCGTTCAGGCCTCTTTTCCTTTTAAAATAGCCTTAATTTCTCTCTACATGGGATGAACGAAATAACCTTGATCTAAAAATTACGCTATAAAAACTCTACATTCATGAAATTTGAGACAATGTTTGAAGAGTAACCTTTTCCAATCATTTGAGATCATGAAATTGTGTATCTAGATATTAGATGGCTCCTCAATTGCCATTAAACAAAATTGTCAGCTTTACAAAATATAATTAATCTCGAACGATTTTTAAATACGATGTTCCCCTTACACATGCGTGCACATGGAATAAAGGGAAGACTTACTTTTAGGCCTCTTTGTCTACAATGGATATTTTGAAGTTTTTTTGAACAATATTTTCATTGTGAGTAAATTCCTATGACGGACCATTCTGATTGAATCCCGTTGATAGGTTTACAAATATTTTTGCCTTCTTGATTGTTTATATTGGTATTTTTTCAATTTATCTATAGATATTATTTGGATTGCTCTTTCTTTTAACTTGGATATTTTGTACAGTATTTAAGTGTCATAGGATTTTAGTTATTATTTATAATCTAATAAATTTTTTTCATACGCAATTTTCTAATATTTTTCTTTTGCTTTTTAGGCAAATAATGTAAGAAACTATAGGGGAAAGTTAATACGTTAAAAACAATTAACACTACAATTATTAACTAACAATTTTCTATTACATTAGTGCCGCCGTTCTAGAGTGACTGCAATGAATTCGAAACTTGGTAATGTTATTTTTGCCAGAGGACTCCAAATACATTGATTTTTCATTGGAAATACTCATTTTATTTAAGTCTTTTTACAATTTGCTTTCAACTATTTTTAATTTTAATTCTTTTTTTTATTATTTTTTGAAAATCCAAGCCATTTATAGCTTTGACAATAATAAAGTATCATTAACATATAGTAAATTTTGATTTGTCATTGTCTAATTTTGACAATGACCTCGGCCGCATGGATTTCTCATGTGTGAAAAGAAAGAAATATGGATGAAAAACTGTCGAATCTTTTACAAACTTTTCAGTATAATTTAAGGGAAAAAAACTTTTTAGCATTCATATTTTATTGTTTTGCTCTCGAAGCATATGCGAAGCTCACAAAACACAAATCAATCCACTGAAATCTTTCAGATTCCAAGTGACATATTCATGCAAGATTCCGGATGCCTTGGGGCATTCAAATCACATAACAATATTTTATGGCATCATTTCTTTGTTTATTTTTGCATACTTCCGCTTATTCAAATATCCGTTTGACACAACTCCCTATGGATCACCGTTATGTGATAGGGAAAACGAAATTTGAATGTAGATGTATGTGAAAGCACTTTTCCCTTGGTGTTCTTTCTATATTTCTAGAACATATTCATCTTTTTTTCCACAGTGAAAAAGAAGATGTAATGTCTTTTTCCTAGGTGAAAATATATGCATTTCTTTTTCAATCTCGGGTATGTTCCGAAGAAATTTCTACTCTTTTAACTCAAGAATGCCATTCAATTCGTACTCTGCGTTGACGAATGTCTTGGTAAATTTTGACAGTTGATTGATGAAATGTGGCTGATTTGTATGTTAGACATACATTAGAATTCTTTTTAAAATTTATAACCATTGCAAAAGCAGTAGTAATATAATTTTATAGTTCTGTTCTTAAGGAAAATATTTATTTTTTTTAAAAAAAAAGATGCAAATGTGTCTTTTATTTTAATTTTGACCTCATTAACTTAGTAAGGTAAATTGTACATACAATTAGGGGGAAAAAAATACATGTTATAATTTACCAGTCTCTCTTTTTCAAATATTAATTTCATACTGAAACAATAACATGTTTGTACATATTTAAGGTAATCGAATAATAAATTAAATGTACTAAATTTGTATCCAGCATTTTTAATCGAAGCATGCACACATAAAAACGCTTCTAATGAATTAGAAACATTTGAGATTTGTATTTGAATCTGTACTAAGGAGAAATAAATATTTTTTATGACACATTGTCAGAATACTAATGTAAGTAAGGAGTAAGAGTGCTTTTCACGATAAATGAAGTAAAATGAGGAAAACAAAAAAAATTCCCTATTTATAAATGAGATTATTCTTGGAACCTGTTTAGAAGAGTTCTTGATTTCGAAAACAGCAAAGTCATGAATCAATCTTGCCTTACTCACGCTGCGCAAAGTTCTGTTAGAAGTATCATGATATGGGGAATATTCTACACTGGTGTCCAAAAGTTAAGCATAATTGATAATTATGTGAATAAAGAAGGAATTGTAAATCAGAATGGCGGGAAACGTGATATGCGAGTGTAAAATGGTTATAAAATAAGGAAGCAAATCAAAATAATGATAATAATTAATTTTATTATCCAAAGTAGCAGTTTGAAAGAAAACTTAGCATAGCAAGGATTCGCACTTTAAAGAAAAAAATGAAATAAAACATTAAATAAAATACTGATGCTGTAGTATAATAACGTGTGTGGTCACCTCTGACAGACAGGCACGCTGCACAGCGATTTACCATACTTGCTATGAGATGATAAATGAGTTGTGGGCTCAAACGGTTCCAAGCTTCTTGGAGAGCTCTCTTCAGTTCTGTAACGGAGCTTGGAGGATGCGAAAGGGCTGCAATTTGTCTCACGAGCATATCCCATGCATGCTCGACAGGATTTAAATCAGGGGAGTTCGCAGGACACGACATGCGCTGGATGTTTTCCGTTTCAAGGAAGTCATCAATCAGCACCACTCGGTGACATGGCGCGTTATCATGCATGCATATGAAGTCAGGACCGACAGCACCTCGAAACAAGCGAACATAAGGCTCAAGAACTTTGTCTCTGTATCTTTGAGCAGCCACAGACCCATGTGAAATAAATGGAGGTGTGTGCGGCCGTCCATCATGAAGCCCGCCCATACCATTACTCCCCTTGATGGAAAATGATGCCTTTCCGTTATGTTTCTTGGTTCAAAACATGTTCCACATTCTCTCCATATTGCTACCCGCCGAGAATCACTACTCAGACTAAACCGGGACTCGTCACTCAACATTACATTCGCCCACTCTCCCATATTCCAATGTTGATGTTTCAAACTCCAGTTCAAACGAGAGCGTTTATGCGCAGACGTGAGGCAATACAAACTGCTGGTCTTTTGGCATGCAGCCCAGCATGATTGAGTCTCTTGTAAACAGTTTGTCTCGAAATTCGTATTCCTTTGGCGACTGTGAGCGCCGAACCTAGTGCTCTGGCAGTACTTCCCCTCTGATGTCGCGCACTTATTACCAGATATCGGTCTTGGCGAGGGGTTATGACTCTTGGTCGACCTGATACTGGTTGTCGGGTAACATCTACCGTTCTTTGAAACCTCTGCCACAGTCTTGCGATCAGAGGCGGATTAAGGTAGTTGGAGGCCCCTGGCGGTAAAAGGTTTGGGGCCCATGGGCTTAAGGATCGAAAAACTAAAATAGTGAAAAGAGTCGCGTACCTTAAGTTCTTAAAATAAAATGTATTGATATAATAAAACTCATCGGCTAAAGAAAAATATAACTGTATATGAAAAAATGTTAAAAACCTTACTTAAGAGCATACAGTTTGATTTCTCTTTGGCAAAAATTCATCAATTATTTTTACCATATCTATTTTGTCCAAAACATTTTATTCTGTATATAATATGGCCATGTTGTTCAATTTGTCTTTTCTCCCATTGTATTTCTTAAATTATTTTTAACACGTTTTAAAACTAAAAAAAGATCATCTACCTGATGCATTCGTCGGTATTGTTTAAAATATTTTCAAAAGTTTTTCTACATTAGGAATAAACATTAATTACATTACATTTAATACATTAGGAATTATTCGATAAATTTCTAGCGGGGGTTTCATTGCATCTTTGTTTTCTTTTCATTTTTTGTTCCAACTCGACGTGGTGGGTTTGTCCCTAACCTCTGCACTCATCAATCTTGGGGTCCCTATCAGCGTTGGGGGCCCCTGGCGGCCGCCAGGTCCGACACCCGCTTAATCCGTCACTGCTTGCGATCACAGACTGGTCCACATTCAGAATTCGAGACACTTCGGTTTGTGATCGTGAGGATTCCAGGATTCCAACGATTATTCCTTTCGTAAACATGTCCAATTGGCGTCTTTGTGCCATCATTCACCTTGTATGATGGTTAACAACGTTGCTTCGCACAGCAGTTGCACGAAACTTGTGTGAACTGCCTATGCTGCGTGAATCGGTTTCTCCGCGTTCTGACATGCGCCTGTGTTTCGCGCAGGACGTAGTCGACTGAAAAGTTTTGCATAAACCCAATGTTTCTTCTTCACCCAATTAATATCCGCAAGAAATTTGGAAAAATTTTACGAATATTTACTCCATGTTTTTCGCTTTTTACGATTTTTGCTTAACTTTTAATCACCAGTGTACATGCCTTGGTGCCTTGGTGTTCCTCGAGGTTAAACAAACAGCCAGGAGATACCTATATATACTGGCATATTAAGTATTCCTTGCAATATTGTATCCTTACTTGGATGGCGATCAATCATGGACAATAATGCAACTATGCATCGTGCCAGAAGTGTACACAATTTGTTTGCTGAACATCATTCTGACTTTCAACACCTTCCCTGACCACCATATAGCCCGGATCTTAAGCCCATGGAAAGTTTGTGGTATGTAGGGAAAAGACGAATCCAACAGCTCTCTTCTCCTCCATCTAATTTACAAGATTTAACAAGCTTCATAGCTAATGCATGTCGACTGCAGAAGCATATAGACTTGATGTCAAAACGAGTCAGAGCAGTTACCCCTACAAAGGGGTTACAATAAAATATTGATCTTGAGTTTCTAATTCATTTTCCAGTGTGTGTATATGTCCCCATGTATGTTTCCAATATCAACTTTTCTGCTGTTGTAACCGTTCGTAAAATAGAGTAATGACTAAAATGTATTTGTTTTTATGAACTCGATACAAAACATCTAATTCATATAGCTTTTTTCCTTCATTCATTGCTTTTTTTCCGAAAATAATTAAACAGCATTTTATGCATTAGAAATTGTTGTCCTATTGTACAGGATATGAAAGAAAAACTGCAAATATTAACCTACAAACATCTGTAAATATATTTGTATTTTTTTCACGGACTCATGAATGTTTCTTTCAAAATAATTATAAAATTATGTATGGTTTATTGACATGAGAAAATATTTGGATACAATACAGACCTGCAACTGTATATTTTTTTTAAATTTACCTTTAATAAATTATACGTAAGGTAAGAAAATACTTTGAAATATATCAATAAAAAATAATTTGTTGAAATCTTTGAAGAGTCGCTGTAATTATGCTTTAAGTCTTTGAAAGGGGAAAGAGGGAAGGTTTGGAAAGGATTAATTTGACTTCTTTAACCCAATTAGGAACTTTTTCTTACAAAAGATACTCTAATACCACCATGTAGTAAACGAAATTGTATACCAATCATTCTCACCAGGTATTTCTTTTTCTAAAAATTATGTTATAACATCAGTTTAAATGTAGAACTGTGATAATTTCTCTTCATAGTGCTTCTTAATTCTCAATTACGAAGCTTTGAAGATATAAATTTTCATTTACAAGGTATCAAAAGTTGATCACGTTCTCAATGCATAGTATTGAGCATGTGATTTCAAAATATCAAGTTAATCTTTCTTGATATGTTATGAATTTTTCATTAGCCTGTTGTATTTTACTTCATGAAAAATTTGTCATTTAGTAATAAGATTTCAACATTCTTAAACTTCTCGCCGTTACGAACGCGCGGAGAATGTTCATCTTAATATATTCTTCAACATTATGGATCACTACACGCATCCATCTGCATTACACTGTTTCTAACGCTAACTAAGGTGTGTATAGCTTTCTAAAGTAATTTTTTTTCTTTGACAAAAACGGGTAGCAAAAGAATGTATAATAGAGATTAAAACGGAATATTTCACTAGAATTAATACTTCTTTTTTATGTGCAAAATGGCGTCGGTGTGATGTAAGTATATACATAACACCTTTAAAAAAATAATAACACCATACTCTATGAAATTTCTAAAGAAAACAGTCTGAATAATATGTTAATAATAACATGTATTCTAAAAAATACTTCACTTTTTTTAATATTAATTATTTTGAATAGCGTATTTATTATGTCTTATTTATATTTTATTTTGATTATTTGATTAAAGGGTTAAATACAACATCTACAGTAAACTAAACTTTCTGAGGACAAAAAGAAAAAAAAATCAAAGCTTTTCCCAATACTCGTTTTATCAAAAACCCGCGTTATGGAATAGAAAAAAATAAAAAAAACAAAGATGGAAGAAGATTTAAACAACCAGAATTCAACAGCGTCTGAGTTAAAATGCACATATGTAATCGATCAGTGTATTTCCCTGATAAATATTAAAGCAAAAAATGGACAACTGGGATCTTGAAATTAATTTGTGAAATTTAAGTATTTATTTCCCCTCCATGTTGAAATAAAAAATTCTATAATTTTAATCCAATTAACTGTAAAACAAAAGGAAGCTAAGGCATCACAACAAAAATATCAGGGAGATTCAGTTTTAATTCATGTCATATGCAACAATATCCTACAAATGGTTTTCATAAAAAACACAAAAAGGGAATAAAAAGTCAATGTAATAATTTAAATGAAATAAGGAAAGGTAACTATTTAGTTTAATTTACTTGAATAGTTCAATTTGAGCCCGTGAAGTTATAAAATAAAATTAAAAAAAAAAACTTGAAAAATGCTGATGTTACTTTCAGGTGTTGATGATAAAATCATAAAATTATAAGTGACGTAATAATAAACTATTTCCATTTTTGCTGAAGGATTAAAACTATATAGAAGTTTTTCCTAATTTATACGGAAATAAATACAAATAATTTTTTTTTAAAAATGTGGATTTCTTACATAAGGTGTCTTTTAAAATAAGGGTATTTTCCAGCAATAAAAAAATACACAAAAATTATTTTTCTAAAATCAAAGATATTTAAAAATAACTTTCAGTGAAATGATATATTGAGCAATTCTTCAATTCATACATTTAGTCCACTCTCTTCCTATATATATGTATTTATTTATATAAAAATTTAATCTAATTTATATCTTTATTTATATAACTAAAACAAATTTTCAATCGTTAATAAAATAATTTCTATTCATTAAATCACAAGTTAAAATATTTTTTTTTAAACTTCTAAAGGATTACACTCGGTGTTAATACAGTTTTTTTCAAACAACAATTCATTAATTACCAGTTAATTATGTAAATTAATTACTGGTTTTCGACGCCAACTTAGTCTCTATAGTTGCAAAAATGCAATTGCTAAAACTATGACAAATGTTGTATCGAAAACCGGTTTTTTTAGCCAAACTAGCCAATCCGGGTGTGCATTGTTACAACAATGCAGACAAATCATGCTCTTTTTCAATTATTACTATTAGTTCACTATTTCACTATATATATATATATGTATATATATATATATGTGTGTGTGTGTGTGTGTGTGTCTTGTTCAAATTTTCAATCGTTAATAAAAAACTTTCTATTAATCCATTCAAAGTTGGAATTGACTATTTTTTTTTACATTATTGGTTTTAATTAATGCTGGTACATTTAATTTGCTCATAGGTAAAAGATTAATAAAATGTATTAGAAATTTTATTCAGAGCAAATTAGTTCATATTGAGATTTGAGTTGCATTACGAGCAAATCCAATTGCGTTACATTAAACTTAAATAAGAGTGGAAGATATATACATCACCTGCTGTTAAAATATATAAAAAATTGAAAATCCAAATACATTGAGTCATTACTGGGAGTGGAAAATCTCTATATATTTTATGAGCCTTAATCGTCAAAATCTGCATCTAAGAATCAGTTTTTCATCAAGGACGAGATACTTCTAACTGTAAACAAAGATATACTAGATAAAAAGCAAGAACAATTCTCATTCAAGGTAGCTATAAACATTGTTCTAATGGGTATTTTTTTTTTTTTTTTTTTTGAAAAAAGAATCAAACTAAAACTGTAAAAAAAGCTTCTCGAACTGATTAGATGCCTTAAGATACGAAGCTAGAACCTACGAAAGCAGTGTTATTATTTTGCTTCCAGTGCTTTATTCAAAGGACCCAGCTATTAAAAGCAGCATTCAGCAAGGCTATCGATCCTAAATACAAGTTTTCTCGTTTTCTGCTAACCACGGGCACTAAACTGGTAAAAGATTAAGGACTTGGGTTCCTTACTTAATTACTTGAGTCCTCGAACAACGATGAAATTACATTCCTAAATTATTCATAAGGTCCGGTAATTGCTGTGTGCCATAAGACGAAACCCGAATTCCGGAAGTTATTATTTAAATTATTTTACCTATAAACATTTATGTGATGGTATAATTAAATCACCAGACGTGAAGTTAAAAAAATGGCAAATGAATTTATAGTTCTAAAGAAAAAAAATCTTCATTAATATTTCTTTAAACGGTATAAATTTAGAATGCATAATTGTAAAATACTCCACATATTCTTTGAAAACTTTCTGATCAAATATTTTTTTGTTTAAATTAATTAGGAAGTTATGGTATAAAAAAGTGAAAAATATATTTTTTGAAATAGAATATTTATTTGAAAAAATATATATTTATTTGTTAAATTTATGAAATTTATGAATTTGTTAAATTTATTATTATTTCAAAAGAATGATCCTTCAAATAAGTATAGTTTAGTATCTGCAATAACATAGTGTAGACAAATACAAAAATATTCTTATTTTCACTTAAATAGATTTGCTTTTTTTTACTTAGTACACTTGGTTTATAGTTTTTAGTAAATATTTCTAGTGATTCATTACGATCTACGATAAATACTTTTGGATGCATATTTAGTTAACTTACGTTTTTATTCACTGGATTTAGAGATAGTATTATTATTTTCCATAGGATTACAGTACTATAAACAGAAAGGTAAAATACTGTAAGGATACTGTAAGGATGGAAATACTGTAGAAATAACTATTTAGATTTAACAATCTATATGAATCTTTTATCTTTATTTTTCAATGTATTTCAGTCGTTTGAGTAGATTCTGTTAAGAATTGTTTATGTATATAAATTTTATGTTGGCATTAATGCTTTTGTTAAAACAAACACTAAACTAATTAAGGCTTTAAAATGAAAACAGCATAATTTAAACACAATTTATTGATAGTATAGTTTCTGAAATCTGAAGTTTGCTCAGATATATATTCTGATCTCAGTCTTAAGCTTTCCTTTTCAAAAACTTTTGTTTTAAGTGAAAATTATAGATACGTTATGATATTTATAGAATAGTACAAAATATTTCTATTTTTAAGTTAATATTTTCTTTCAAATCAAAAATGTGTGATCAAAATATTTTATTCTTTTATTTCTGAAAAAAAAAAGTTTTAAATAAATTTAATGTTAAAGCACGCTGTATAAAAATTAAGTTCCTTCTCAGAATTTTAATTTCGTTTAACTCTCTTGTATGCAAAATATAGATTAAAAATTTCAAAGCTTTAATTCGAAGTTAAAAAGAATCAACAAAACTTACATAAGTAGAGCTTCAAATTTTCTTAAGTATGCGTAGATATTCATTTATAAAATCTTCATAATAAATTAATGAAACGTGCATACGCTTTCAGAGATTCTGAAAAAAAAATACCTGCCAAAAGTAGCCGAATTATAACACCTGAAAAATGAGATATAGGTTTGAAATGCAGATAACAATACATTAAATTTTCATTAGAAGATATTTTTAAAACACAGCAAAATTCCAAAATACAATCATCTGTTAATTTCGAAAATTGGAATGTAATGCTTTGCCTACATTAACCGACTTTCTGGTAATCTTAGAATTTTCCAAAGTTACTCCCAGATGATCTATGTTTGTTTCTGGTCTTAATATACTAAACGTTTCTTTTAATAATGTACAATAATTATGAACCCTTTTAAAAAATAATGTTTCATAGCGTGTTATATCATATATAATGTAATTTTCAAAACTTCCCTGAAAGAAGTGACGCTTAAAATCATATAAAAGTAACGATTTACTTCAAATTTCCCTACCTTATTTTCATTAAGTAGTACGTTTCTAAAACGCATAAAAATTTTTAATTCCTTTTTAAACCGTCATATTATCAAATAGCAAGAATTATTCGAACTAAATATCAATTGTATCCATATATTACTTTTTAAGAAGTTATTCTAATTTTTGAAGGATTTAAAAGACTCACACACATACTTAAACAAACTTTAAAACGTAAGAATGGATGAAAAATAGAGATGAAGAACAAATATATATGTATACATTTAAATTTGTCAAGTTGTAGAGACTAAGAATTTTTACTTGAGCTTTACATTGTTTTCAATTACGGGGACATTGAAAATAATAAAATACCAAGAAGAAGTCTCCAGAAAGTGAAGGAACTAAGCAAACAGAAACAAACAGAAAAGTTTATCAAGTAGTGCTTATTTTGAAACCATACTCGTAACACAGAGCTAGAACAACTGCAAATTTAAAAGGTAAGGACAAACTAGGATGATGATGCACAAAAAAATACTTACGTTGAGTTACAACTAGGATCCCATTCTGAAGAATAATTCTCGATTTACTTTCAATTATTTACTACAGTTCGTCTGAAACTAACAAGAATCGTACTAATACTAGATCGTTCAGGATTTCAGTAGCCCTTAAAAGTATACTGGAGTCGTTTCGACACACACACCACTATATAATATAATTGTAATAACTAAATAATTGCAGAACTGTTGTTCAGTAGTTATTTCCTGTAATTATCATACATTGGGCACTTTATATCATAAAAACTTGACGTTGACATAATGATTCGCGAAGCTTGTTGGACCACTGATTTGTCGCAAAACATTTCCAGTCGCATATTTGCCAGAGACATTACTATTATGCGGTATCCGTTTTGTGTTATTCCTAGAGGCATATGTCTTAGGATTTACAAAAATATTATCAATTACATCTGAACTTTGTTCACAGAGTTATTGCAAACACTTTTACTCAACCTTAGGTTTTTAACGAAATCTTAATTTGATTAGGAAAGCTACCACTATCCGATTCATTTTCAGAAAGCTCTCGAAACATTTAGTGATTTCACCAGGTCCTAGACTTTTTATACGAGTCATTGTTTCAGGGGGTCTGTTTTGCACAAGGTTCGAAAATTGAATTAATTTTTTTATGAGTGGATAAGCAAATGAGAAACACTTAGATACAACGATGTTAGTATAACTGATTTATTTCCACTGTGAACCTAATAACACTGCATTCAAGGTCAAATAAATATACGGTATTACTTCCGGAATTTTGTTGTACTACTGGTATCTACTTAGTGAACTATCTCTTATTTTGCTGAATGACAATTTTATAATGATAAATTGCCTTGATATCGAAACGACACCAATAAACGTACTAGGTTTTTTTGTTGTTGTTGTTGTTGAAAAACCTTTCCTAAATAATCTAGAACCACTGAACTTTTTCTGTAGAATCACCGGGGAAAATTATTAGAAATCCCGAAAAAATTTTCAAATTTTCGACAAAAATACGGAATGGAGGACAAACTAAATAGTCTCGGGGTCCAATCGACACCGATAGATGTTCTAGTGTTAATGTGCTAATAGGAAGAATCAAGAGACATTGTAAAATATGAGAGATTTATTTAATCTAACTCCAGTGCATTAATTGTAAACAGTTGATGAGCGTGAAATAAATCGCGAGTCTTAACTGATACCAATATGTGTCTTTTAATTCTCAAACGATGTAGTCAAGTTACAGTCCGCATGTTCAAACTAAAGAATCGTAACCTCAGCCACACGTACTTTCACAATTTTCAAACTTACTCGTCACATTTCTAACTTTAAATAACATAAAATTGCAATGTTAATATTACTTTTTAATTGCAAACCATCGCCTTATAACTGCAGAGTTAAAATCCTTTATTTTTCCACTCATTTTTTGATAGCAATCCTTATCTGCAAATAATTTTCTGCCACAAAGAGAGTTTTTCAAATCCAGCAATTCATAAAGCAGATTTTCCTAGAGGTTACTTGAAAAGCGTTAGAACTCACTTCAAGTTTTCTGATCTCGGAAATTGCAAGGCATTACAGCGAGAATCAATTACGTGCCCTATCCATTTGATTGGGGACATGGGGACAGATACGAGAAGAATGGTGGCCAGGAAAGCATATGTACATTTGTAGAAGTATGTTACCTGCTGATGTGTGCAGTGCACGATTACACAATATCCCGCGCAAAGGACACTTAGCATGTCCCTGAAAGATTATTGGGTGTTATCAGCCACAGAATATTTTCCCTGCATCTTTGGATTGTTATATTGTCCTAAATACATCCTTGAGGTGACCTGCCATCGCTCATGATGGCTCCAAAACCGTGAGAGATTGGACGCGTCAATACGCTAGAGCCGCACTCATCCAAGATAGTAAAAATTAGAAAAGAGGTCTGAGAACACGATTGGGACCTTTTGTGAATTGTTTGTGCTTGGGGGGAGGAGGATGACAACCTTCTTAACGGAGAATTTAACGATACAGTTCGCTTGTTAGTACATGATGTGGTCGATACGGAAGTATCAAAAGTGTTCTTCACATGCTGCTAAATAGTAGCCAAAGACGTGGTTTCTAAACCGGTTGTTTGTCAGTTGCTTCGTCGATCCACATGAACAGACATCAAATTTCTTTGTTCCAACTATCTTTGCAATAGTTGGTGAACCGGAACGCAGCTAGATCAGGGTCAGCTGAGATTTGTCACAAGGGCCTGCATACCCTTCGGAGACGAATGACTACAGCTCCCGTATAATCGTTCTGTCTGCTGCTGGAACTGCCACAATTGGTAGTGGTCAGCATTCTATTATATTACACATATTCTCCGAGATATGAAAAAATTCCCCTTGTATTCCCTGACTAAAGTAATGGGACATATATTGCCCATATTTGTTTTTTTTTCCTCTTTATATTTTACTCAGCATGTACCGAGAGCTGTGCATTTCAAATAACTTACGTTATTCGATGAAATATGCCAACCGCACAGTTATCTGACCACTCGCTCTTAATGTAGCTTTTTCAATTTCAGGAAGTGTATTTTGGGATGAAACAAATTCTAAATAAAGAAATATTCTCCATAATACTAATTTTGGAGATTTACACACCGAAATATACATATGATAAATAAATATATTTTTGTTCTTCTCAAACAGTTAAAATGAAATGAAAATTTTTTAGCTGCTTAAAATAAGTTTTCTCTTGAAAAAAAATATTTGTAAGTATAATTTTTTAAAATGTTTCAATAGGTATGAATTAGTTAAAAATATGTTACATCTGAAACAAATATTTGCTAAATAAAATAAATATTTAAAAAAAATTTGAAGTTATATGTGTACACGAACAAACATTAAGTTTGCATTTGTTTTTGCTTCGTCTCTTTTTAATGCTAAAAAGTTTTTTCAGCTTAAATATTCTATGAGATATTTTTAAATTCTAAGGAAAATAAACCAAACGTTTTGATACAAATTTAAAGATTTATAAATACTTTTTTCTAATGAAAAACCCAATAAAATACGATTACTTTGGAAAGGTAAACAGATGATTGTATTTTTGTAAGAGCTACAATAAACCGCTACTTTTATAATTTTTTTCGTTTGAATTGCAGCAAAACTAATAATATAACTTAATTCTGTAATTCTTCTACCTGTTTCTTCTTAAAAACTAATAAAATAAGACTTTAAGGTATCTGTACACCTTCGAAGAAAAGTTTTGGAAAAACTGTAATATTTGCTATTAAAATATTTTTTACTGATGGAACATACCTTAAAACTATGAAAAATACATTTAATATTTTACTTATAGCACAAAAAAATTCAGAGAGAAAAACATAGTTAAAATTGTAATTAAACTCATTGTTAGAATAACGCACATAACTCAAATGAAAACAAAAATATCACTTTTCTGTAAATTTGATGTTAATCATCATAACATTTTTTAGGGCTGGTACTATTTTCCTAATGATAATCAAATTATTACAATTTTTATCAAGGTTCGAGTAAAAGAACATTGAAAAATCACTAAAAAATTATTACGAGACATGATATACACCTTAGTTACTAAAAACATATCAACTCTCTATATTCATGGAAATGGTAGGGGTTCTTTAAATCTGTAAAATAAATGTACTTGTAAAATTTAAACTGATTTGGTTCACAACTTTTGCTGATATTTACGTTGTCAGATGCCAATACGTTAAAAAAATGCATTTTGAGATAAATCAGAAATAAACTTTAAACTGCAATTTTTAATATTAAACACAATTAGATATACTTAAAATGCCCCTGATTTATAAATAACACCCTCTTTACTCTCTAAAACAATGATTTTTTTCCCCTGGTTGCTTTTAAAAAATTTCTACATTTGGTGTTGAATGACGTTCTGCATCGTTAATTCTATTAACGTCAAGATGTTTGTACGATTTTAAAGTAAAATAACTAGGAGTTATATTAAGTTTTCTTAAAGTGTCAACACAACCCTTGTACCCATCATTAAATTGCATAACAGCATCCAATGCACCAGATTTTAAAGTTTTGAGGGACACGAAAACTTCTTTCCTTACTCTCTGCCATATAATGCCATTAAAACACTCATTTGAGTTTTGTGTTTTGCCATGCAGACATTTAGTTAGTAGTTCTTTGGTACATAATTCTAAATATGTAGGCTTAATCATGTTTAACACTTCATTAGATAAACCTTTATATTTTTTCTTTTGGCTTTTGAAGATAGTGCTCGCAGGTAGTAGCACCAACTATCTTTTCCGATGGGACACAGTCCATGCATGGGTTTCTTGGCACTTGATGAGCAATGAAACAGGGCCGCAATAACATTTTGTTGATGACCGGAGAGGTTTCCAACATTGCTACGAACAGCAATCCCATAATAGTTTTGTAATCGGTAAATAAAAGAGTCGGTGAGTTTGCCTTTACCAGACAGATTTTTATTTTTCGACTTTAGTTTGCGCAATCTCTCACCTACTCTCTTTTGAGCATGACCGATGCATTCATATTTTGTGACACTATCTTTACCATAAGTATCTTTGATACAGATAATGCCCTTAGAATCCCCTTCAACATAATATTGTGCATATTTATGGCCTCGGTTCTCAATAGAACATTGGAAGATTCTAGTTGCACCAACATCTTCCATTTTTTACGCAGAACCTTGAAAAATGCTATGGCATACGTGATCTGCTGCAAAAGTTTCCGATTCAATGCTTTTAGGCATTTTAGAAATCTTTCTGCAGATGGGGCAATATGACGACATTATTTCAATGTCCACTACTTTACCAGTGTCAACTGACAAAGCTGTGATACACCCATCCATGGAAGTGTAACCCTTACGCTGCCATGTTCCATCAACTGAAACACCACATTCAACTATTTTATTTTTAGAAGGATGTAGCACACTAACAGTTCAGAAGCTGCTGCTTTTTGCACTTATAGTTCACTAACTTCTGAAATCACAGACATGAGTTTGTTCTCATGATTAGTGTGTGACGGATCTGTACGGTCTTCACTAATCTCCTCAATATTTCTTTAAAGTTTTATTTATTTCAACCAATCTCCACCGGGAGCCAAAGCGTGATTTATGCAAATGAGAGATATTATATAAGTTCGGGTTTCGCGAGTTAACAGGAGAGAGTAGTAAAGTGAAGAGTTAAATTTTTGAAGTAAAATGAATTGAAGCATCGGTAAATCAACACGCAGTTGTTGACAGATTTAGTGAGTAGTGACGCGACGAGCTAAGCTGAAGATTGAAATTGGAAAGTCGAGTGTGGATCCCAGCCTTTATCCGATCCAGCCAGCATTAAGTTATTCACCACGACGGACCTGCCGAAGCACAAGAATAAGGTTAGTGAGTTGGAAATTAGAAATTACGTGTACGTGTTTTGGCTGTAATTGTACGTGCTGATCTTTCGTGGATTCAGTTCTGATTCCGTAGTTCCGCTAGTAGTAACCCCTTCTCATACTCCACTGTGTTTTATTGTTCTTAAATTTGAATCGTGCGTTTGTAACTTTCCTTGATTAAGAGGTATCAATAAATATAGTGATTTGTAATGATGTCTCTTGAATTCGTTAATCCGCCTACACGTCCAGAAACAAGTAACGGTAGACGGGGAGATGATAATCTTAGGGGAGGTTATATATCACGACCAGTGTACGCAGTTTTACGGAGTCTGGGTAAATTTTTAACGTACCACATAATTTAAACCCAGCAGGAAAACCTTTACCAATTTGTCTCATACCATAAAAAATCTTGTATTTACTTCAGGACAGTTTAAAGTTTGTTTTTTTTTAACTAGAAAACCCTGAGTAAAAGTTACAATGTTTACAGCTTATAACAAAATTTGAACACAAACCATATATTGAATCCTCAGAAAGCAATAAGCCTTCATCGAAATATCTTGGGCAACAAAGTAGTAAAAAACATTTAAGAGGACATCAATATCTATAATTCTATTTCCAGTAAGTGTTTTATGATCATACTCTGCCATTTCCTCATCAAAAACAGCAGGCATTTTGATCTTTGAAGAACTGGCGTTGGTGGATGTTGAGCTACAATTTTTGGAATCTTTATAAGTAGATCCATTACCACGAAATTTTCGTTTTCTCTTTGCACTAATTCTGCGTTTTAAGTTTCCCATTTTAAATGAAAAAAATTAAAATTTTCAGCAATAAAAAAGGATTTAACAGAAACTTAGAAAGTAAACAGACAATTACGCACTCTCTTTTCCTGCCAGATTCTGGATAAAAAATTAGTAAAAACCTGTTGCCAATTATAATTTTGAAGATTCTGAAAACTCAAATTCATATTTTAAAGTGAATTAATTTTCTACTATTGCATATTTAAGCAATACTTTGTAAAATAAAAATGTAAACAAACATTTTTTTCAACTTCCGGAATGTAGACTTGTACTTCCGGTTTCAAAAAGTAGCTACCGAGTAAAATTCAAATCCCCATAACTTAAGTTCTAAATTAGATAGAAACAAAATTTAAGCACCATTTTAAAGAAAAAGGTTTAAATTTTAAAATAAAATCAAAATTCAAAAATCGAAAATTTCGGCGAAAATGACGTTTTGAAGGTTAACGGATACCTTAATTTTAAAAAAATTCTCTCGAAACAAAGCTTTAAATGAAAAAAAAATTCATTTGAGTGAACATTGTTATTCAGAAATGAAAATGAAGAAGCTTATTAATTAAAAATATACATGATATCCTCCAATGCCATGTGAAAATTTAGAGAGGAGATAAATAACATCGTAAAGAGCCATAATTTATTCAAAAAGCATTTGAGGAAAGCGATATAGGCCCTGTCGCGGCTTGCCTCTCAGTAAACCCTAAAGGGGAATATATGTGAACCTTCCCTAACCGATGGAGGATTTAGTCAATCTGTAAAGAACTTTGACCTATCTGTGGGAACACCAAAATCTGTGGGTGTGCCTCACACAAAATAGTAGTATTTAATTTATATTTAATTGTCTGTGTGTTGTGTGTCGGTATAATGAATGTTTAAAACCGGAAAATAAGGACTGATATTCGAAAAGTGAATACGCAACCAATACACGGCAGGTGCTACGTGAGCTCACAAGGTCTGCATTTGTATGTGTATTTTTATTGTTGTCTCAAAAAACCTACGATGGACATGAATCGTTCTATGAACGTTAAGTAGGCGCACATCCACTTTATCTACGGCCTAGACAACGGAAATGGATGTGCTGATGTTCAGTTGTATGGGGAAAGATATCCAACGAGTCTGCAACCGAATCGTCAAATGTTCGCTTGGGTGTATCAGAACTTGACGGAACATGGATATTTCCGTACCGTTATTAAAAGGTACTGGGCGACCTCGAGTAACAAGAACATCCATATTCGAAGAAAGTGTGTAACATGCAGTTTACCGAAATTCCTGTACAAATGTACGAGTGCTTGCAGTTTGCAACCCAATGATCTGGAACAACTGCCCATCATGTACTGAAGGGTAAAGCCTTACATTCGTTTCCTGTACGAACAGTACTATTATTACAGTCAATTGATCAGTCGAGACAGGTCGAGTTTTCACAGTGGTTTGTTAACCAAAGTGAGACAGACATGCACTTTGCCAGTTCCGTGTTGTTCGGTGATGAAGCAACATTTTCACATGAAGGTTTGTGCAATACGCAGAATGCGCATATATAGATTTAAACAACCCACACATCACCCAATCCCGAGTTGAACAGCAACGCTTCACTGTTAATGTGTGGGTGAGTATCGGGGCGAGGACAGTTTACTCGATCCAAACATCTTACGGCCTCGACTGGGTTTGGACAAATAACTTGTCTTTTTACAGGAGGTAATTCCGGAACTGCTTATCGAAGCTTGTAGTTTCAACAGGTCGAGGTGCCATCTCATTATGGTAGGTACGTACACAACCATTTGGACAGGGAATTTCAAAACAGTTAGTTTGAAAGTCGTGGTCACATCATTTGGCTACCCATATCCCCTAATTTATCTCCTCTAGAATTGTTCTTTGGGATACTCTGGAGAGTCTTGTGTACGATACGCTCGTCAATTCTGAAGTGGACCTGATGGCACGAATATTCATCGCTGCTGCTTGATCCATGAAACCCTGATATTTTCGCACATTTCCGCCACTCCTTGCCGTGTCTGTGCCATGCGTGCATACGTGCCAATGGCCGCACAGTTTCGAATACCTTCTAGGATGCTTTTATGTCATACTTTGTATTTATTATTGTTTTTGTGCAAAAATCGTTTTACACTACATTGTGTGCCATGGCCTTATTATCTTTGTGTCTCTTTAGCACGTTAGGTTTACATTTCCCCCCATGCCTTCCTATTTAGAATAGTGAACTCCTCGGTATGTTCTCTAACTACCCAACAAGTTAGTACATGGGGTTCGGGACACCACGTATATCATATTAATCATTTTAAAAGTAGATAAAATAATTTTTTTAAATTAGATAATATATTTTTTTTTAAAGTGGATAATATAATTGTTTTTCAACAATTTTATCCATAAGTTATTTAAACAGTTTTTTAATTGGAATAAAATGAGATTAATTATAACCATAAAATAAAATGTTACAACTATTTCTGCTAATTGTGATACTCTACCTTAATCAATGAAGCCCTACAATTCTCTCTCTATGGATTGTTAAGTTTAATATCACTGAAATACAATATAAAAATATATCAATTAATATCAAATATATTGACAATGGTGTATATAAAACAAAATTTTCTAAGTCACCAGCCTTTTCTTTTGAAAACTAATTTTCATTTAATCTATCCAGATATAAAGTACTTCCTTTCAAAGAAGATATAAATATTCCATGAAAGCCTAAAAAATGTTGATTATTTAGTGATATTTGACATCTAATTATCTTTGCGTGAAAGTAACTTCACTGGATGTTTGATCATCTCTATTAATTGTCAATGAGATAAATGACCCATACATTTCATTAAACATTCACGAGTTCCTTATTTGTTCAATACAGGCTTTTTTGTTATGTCACTATTCTGTTATTTAATATTTAAACACTGTTAAGATTTCGGAATTATTTTATCGTAAGTTAGATTTTTGGTTCAATCTAGTTTGGTAGTGTATAGCAGCTCATTTTGCTACTGTTTTAATTTAACCGGTTTATGTTCTCTATCAGTGATTAATCATTGAAACTATTTTTAATATTCGAGCAGGTTGTTTGTGTGTTTACTTATAACCACAAAATCCGAGTATAGAAGATTTAGCTAATTTTATATCGGTTCACTACTAACTTAAGGCGTGACTTTAAAGTCACGCCAAATTCTTTTCTACATAGATAGTTATTGTATTGTAATATTAGTCACCCTATCATGGCGAAATCTTACAACTACTTCTCTGAAAAATTAGATGCGTTTTGATACTAAATTAATGCTTAGAAGATATTATGGTACTTTTTCGTTTCAACGGAGCAAAACACGCCCAGTAAGCTTTTGGCGACATCGCACAATATACATATACAGAATGTTAATAAATGTTCAGTGTGCATTGTTTTTTCATCCATTTATGATGTATTTTAAAAAAGACGTTACTGATGAGAAAAGACAGCAACTTGTTTTGAAAATATTTTGGTAAATTGCTATCAGAAGAATGTTCCGTTTATGGTCGGTTGTACCATTTTGGGGACTTTATCTCCTCCTCCGGTGAAACAAAATTTTACTGTCTATTCTTTTTTGAATTAACAATTAAATATCAAGCGTGTAATAAATTTATTTATTACACTTACATGTTATACAATCGACCAATTTCGTGAAATCAAAAGAAGTCAACACAAATGCAGCTATACATAGCCAATAGCAGCACCTGTTCGTACATACTAATACTAAGGATAGTAGGATTTAGCGGCTTTATTGAATTGGTGGCCATACTCGTATATATATATATATCATATATATACGTATACTCGTATATACACTATCTGGCCAAAAGTATCCGCACACAAAGTGGTATGGACATAGAGCGTCCTGATGCACATATTAATATGATGTTGCCCTCCCCCCTCTTTTACATGGATGGCAGCCTGCACACGTTTAAAAAGACTTTCCACCAATTTTTGATAAGTGACCATAAGAATTGCCTTCCAGGCGTCCATCACAGCAGAAGTGAGTGATTACAGTGAGGATGGACGATTTGGCTGGCTACGTAATCTGCTCTCTAATTCGTTCCAAAAAGTGTTCTATGGGATTTAGATCGGGGCTCTGAGAAGGCCAGTCCAGTTTTTGAACACCCATTTCCTCAAACCACGTCTGTGCAAGCCTCGATGTAAGGATGGAGTAGTTATCCTGCTGGAAGAGAAATGGGCCTTCCCCGAAATATTGCCATAGAGTTGGGAGTGCAGCATTGTCCAGAATGTCCACATAGATTTCAGAGTTCATGTTTCCAATCACAGGAACTAACGGACCTAGGCCAAACCACGAGAAACACCCCCAACCATTATGCTTCCACCACCAAACTTATCAGTCCGAACAATGCAGTCACTAAAGAAACGTTCGCCGGGCATCCGCCAAACCCAGACGCATCCATCCGACTGCCATACTGTAAAGCGAGATTCATCATCCCAAAGAAGTTTTCCACATGTCCACAGTCCAATGACGGTGAGCTCTATACCATTGCAATCGATGCTTCGCATTCTATGGAGGGATGTTTGGCTTGTGAGCGGCTGCACAACTATGGAATCCCAAGTTTTTTAACTCTCGACGGACAGTCCTGCTGCTAACACTAATTCCTGATGAACTTTGGAACTCCTGAGAAATTTCCACCAACGAGGATTTGCGATTTTGTTTCACTACCCTTTTCAGAGTTCTGCGGCTGCGTTCACCAAGTATTTTCGGCCTACCGGTTCGTTTTTCTGCCGTTTCACCGCCTCGACGTTTCCACATCACAATTACATCACTCACAGTGGATTTAGGCTTCTGTAGAATGTCCGCAATCTCACGAACTGATTTCCCACAAAGGTGGCATCCCACTATACTGCCACGATCTAGCTCCTTTGGCTTACTCATTGCCTCGCAAACGCATAAATACAATCTGACAAACCACTACCAACAATTTTATAGCTTACAATTACGTATCAAATTGCGTTACTCGCCAGAACCACTTTTTTAAGGGTGTCCGGATACTTTTGGCCAGGATAGTGTATATATATATATAGTATATATATATATATGTTTACTCGTATATATATATTCAAATTTATGTAAAAAAGTATTTCTACTTCAGTATATTTAAAAGAACACTTTTCATTATATTTACTTCAAAAGTGATTAATTAATCAAATTTATGGCAGTAATCATTCATTTGTTAATAACATATGTGGGTTTTACATTTTTAATTCCGCTTAGATTTCACCAAATTTAAATGGAACAAAATAACATGTGGATTTAGTAAAGATTTAAGTTTAATTAAAAAGTTCGTTAATTGAGGAATTATTTCTCTTTTCTTTATTCTCCGTCGTTTAATATAACACTCCTAAGAAAAACTGCAAGAAACGTTTCGAAAAATCTGAAATAAAAGGGGAAATGGTGACATTAAATTAAAAATGAGTACAACATTTTAATTCAGAATAATAATACGATAAATTATTTAATCTCTCGCAATTAATTTAGGATTTGAAACATTCGAATTTTTTAGACATTCAAACTAAACAGAATACTTGTTAAGAAATAAAATATTTCTCCATTTCATCAACGTATAAGAAAACAAAATACGAATTCCCCTTAGGCATAAACATTTCCATATTGAGTTAGCCTAATACATGCGATTGATTAAAAGACATAACATTTTGATACGTTTTCTTTTTTTTTAATACGGAACGAGACTCACAATAACTGAGTAATGATATAAATAATTAAATTAAATTTGCTCAACTTTCCGAATGTTTCTTTTTCTAAGCACTGAGAATTAGTTACCGATGTTCAGTGGATAAATTCTTTTCCAGAATAAATTATATATGTAATTAACTATAATGCTTGCATATTATTTTTAAAAAATCCCGAAAACTAGTTCCTCGATAATTTTTCTATATTCATTACATTTGATCAATATCAATTTAATAATATTTTGTTGATTAGTCTTACGCAGTTAAATACTTGCGAAATGAGTTTTAACCCTTTCGCTTTTTTTTTCCAACAGAACAATTTTAGTGGCATAAACTATGAGTAAGGCCCACTAGAACTCTAAAACTAAGATGTTGTATTTTTAGCAAAATTTTAAACTCTGATTTAGGACCGGGACATATATGTCTCATCAGTCCTGACCACAGGGACATATGTGCCCCAGTAGTTTTCAATGAGTATTTTTGTAAAGAAAACCAATGATTTTCTAGTCATAAAAAATTAATTATGAATTGTGTATGAATTGAAACACACACAATCAAAGCACAATGAGACATTACACATCATGCGCATTATTTTAGTGTGCGATTCCTTCTATTATTGTGCACATTTACGGCACCACCGTTGTGTTTTTGTTGTTACTGGCAGGTGGTCACCACAACATTGAGTAAATTAAAGTAAGGTTGTGGATGGGCGTCTAGTTCCTCTACGGCGTTGATACTGTGCGTTGAGCTTTCCGGACGCCATCAAGGCATCTGCAAGGTGTACAATGAAATCAAGAAGATGGGTTCTTCGATGCTTGAGTTCGCAGTACGCAATCCATGAGTTGACCACTGCGCTCATGAATAGGCGAAAAAATACTTTTTCCACCACTTGCAAGATTTTCGATCTAATTTATAGACATTTGCCATTTGGTCTGCAAGGTCTACACCTCCCATGGTTTTGTTGTAGAATTCGATTGCCACAGAGCACTCAAATTCTTCTTTGCTTCCATATTTCATGTTGCGATTTACTTTTGCGTATTTAGCTTCGTGGCAATTACTTAGCATCATGATCACATTGGGCTGTTGGAACAATGTGTTACCACTATCCAAGACGAGAGAGACACATATGTCCCGATAATAAAAACGGAAGTAAAACTTTGCCACTTACCAGTTTTTTAGAGGTAATCCGCTTATCTGGCTTTAGATTTATGGATTAATTAAAATTAAGTCGAGAATAGGTGGTATTTTTCAAAACTACACTATTTACGTTCGTACAGTATGAAATAAGCTGCTACATTACTTCAAAAACGTGGGAATTGCATTATGTATGGTAGTGCCATTATGTTCTGTGAAAGAAAACACCTTCAAAAATAATGGCAGGACTGGTGGGAAAGTTACCAATTATACAGAGCAGCGTTTCTATGCCAAAACATTTTTTTGAAATTTTCTTGGGATATGTGTGTCCCGTTAGGCGCGAATGGGTTAATAATAAAACCATACATATTTTTAATGAACTGGCATTTGCAGAAATGGAAAACTTTCTGATGAGACAGCTATTTCATGGTGGCACAATCTAATGGAGGCCCTCGCTACCAAATTTTGACAATCAAATTACTTAAGCTCTCGTCGGATGCAAATTGTTGTTGAGAATACCAGAGCCAAATTGTTACTCAAAGGATCTTTTACAGGGCACATAATCTTATGGTTCGCATGCCTACTATTTTTTGCGCCTTAAAAATCTATCAGCTCTAGCGGGTATCGGACCCGGAAACCTTGGGTTTATGAAGCGAGCACGCTTCTCCTAATCCACGGAGCCTAGTAGTTAAATAATGATAAAATATTTTGTAACAGTAAAATATTTATTCATATTTCGGGCTTTATATAAATGATTTCTTAGTAAGTTTAAAATTTGAAATTCTTAATTTTTCATAAACGGCTTAACTGCTTTACATTTTCCGCATTTTGTTTAATTATGATTTAGTTTTACAAATATTATTGTAATTTTAAAAAAAACCAACATTTCGGATAAATTCTGTTCGTGTGGTAAGACATCTTTCTCTCAACATAGAAATCATTGGTAAAGGTAAGTTGTATCAAAAAATAAACGTTGATATCTAAGATTATATTCTAAATTTATCATATTTTCCCCAAGCTGATAACTAGATGGTTGATTGATTGATTGTTTATGAACTTGGCACTTTCCGTTATCCGACTATATGCGAAAACGGTTTTTTTTTAAAAATTGAGATATGGGGATTTTTGTTGTTTTTAGATTTGTTTAGTACATTTTTAAAAAAATTGTTCATCGGAGGGAACTCCTTTCTTAAGAACAAAAACACTCCTTAATTCTGGAACAAAAATTGGAACAGCTTCTTTGTTACTTCTAAAGAAGAATCGATGTTCCTATTTTGAGTCATGTTTGGAAATTATAGCAAAGAAAAAATACATAATTCATATAACTGCATTTTAAGAAGTGGAATGTATCGCGATGATTCCCTTGATGCTTGGGATGTTCCCAACGCATACTAAATAAAGAAAAAGTAAAACTAAAGCACCTTTAAAGGAAAAAAGGAAAGAATAATTACTTACTATGTATATCTCGTGTTTTAATTTTACATTCACTGACAAAAATTCAGAGTTTGAAATCGTTTTTCGTGAAAAAAATTAATTTTCAGTATTTTTTTGAATATTTTGAAGCCTTTTTGCAATATATGGGAAATGGAGATCATATTTTTCATTTGTATTTGATTATTAAAACTTACAAAATGCATTTAATTGAAAACGATAATTCTTGTCTGGTATTGGAGATCTCAAATCTTTATAATATAAGATTTGCGTGATGTTGCGCGAATAGCTTAAAACAAGGGGAAAACAAAATAATTTGTATGAAGTTTTCTTTAAGTTGCATTATATTTTACTTCTCAAGAAAATCAAAATCATGTTAATATCTAAAATATATGATATATTTTTAAAATTGTTTAAGATATTTTTTAATATTTTTGAACATTTTTCTCGTTATACTTATTGAATTAAATGTGTTTAAAACTTTCTAATTATACCTTACATCATGGTCTACATACATTTTAATTTTTAGAACAATTATGAATTTAAAAAAATATTTATAGATCATCTCCTAACTTTTTTAATTTTTGAGAATTTGCATACTTTTAGATTGACTAACCCAAGTTGCAATATAGAGAAGGTTGGCGTCACCAAACTAGTTTAACCTCACATGTCTGTCCTAAGTCTAAGGTTGTATTTGGCTAATTTATAAATTTTTAGTTTTGTTTTAAAACGTTAACATTTTATTTTTTTTATATTCGCCATTGATATTTTGAACTGGATTTTTATATTCTCACATTTTCTAATAATTTCAAATGTTTGCATCTGTAAGGGATTGTGATTAATTTACAGTTATATGTATAAATAAAAACAAATGTATTCATACAGATAACTGTTTACATCTCGATATTTCATGTGAGTGAAAACAATACTTGTCAAGATCTTCAAAACAATAATCAATATTTTTAATTTAATTTTTTAATTGATTAAAGTTTAATTACTCGTGGAAATTTTAGGTTTAAGTCTTTTCAAACTTTAGTTATTTAACAACTTTTTCTTTCATAATAATATATACATTCTTTCCTGAGAGGGAAGGTTGGTGTTACGACCCGCATGTGCAGAGGGTGCTAGTAGTCCTCTCTGTTTACATTTTTGTCAGTATGCGTGTAACCAACCCAAGGAGCGGACGTACCAACCGTCGCTCAATAAACCATCATCATTTAAAGTATACAGTCCGCGCTCTGTTTGCTTGAGTAGATAAGTTACACATAACTCAAAGTCTGCTCATAGCCAGTTCAATACATTTATAGTACTGCCACACCTTTTGTGTCTTAATTAGAGCTATCGACCCCTACCAGTTGGGATTCTATGAAGCACACTAAACCTTACTTCACTGCCCTAAGCCATTGACAACTTTAGAAAAGGTTTTGGTCTATTGTGTCTCTCTTTATACATATACAGTAGCTGTTACCCACCCGCTTCACTGGGTATTTCATGATATTTTATAAATATATAGTGTTTTATATATATATATATATATATATATATATATATAAATCTTTGATATCTAAGTCCTAGCTTTAAGAATTTGATTTATTGAAAAATATACTTATGCTTGTAATTCTCACGTCTTGATAAAAAAAGGACAGAGCATATAATTTGTATTTTCTAATAATCTCTGAAATTTAAGTTGAATGATGCGTGCCCTCTCGTAACCCAATAACCAAGAGGATTTCCACAAAATCAATTTTCAGTGGATCTTTACTCCGTAAAATAAACATGCAATTTCAAGTCTAAACCTAATAGAGCAAACACGAAATATTTATTTTCAATACCCCCTTCCCCTCTGTAATCCCGTAGAAAGTGTCCTTGTTGCTCAAACAAAGGAATTTTTTTTGTCAATACGCCCCAGTAAACTCCTGCTCCCCCAGGAGTTGATTTCCGTAAAATCCATTTTAGTGAATCTTTATTCAACAAAAGAAACAGGCTTGTCAAATTTCAAGCTTGTGGGCCTAGCAATTCAAAAACAGGTTTTTTTTTCTGTAACTCCCCTTGACTCCTAACAACCCTCCTTAGGGATGGATTTTCGTTTTACTCTTTGTTAGAGGAATTCTATTCCATGAAATGAACATGCCTACCAATTTTTAAGCAGGTAGATCTAATATTTTAAAAACGAAAATATTTATCTATTACGCTCCTTAATCCTCCGAAATAAAACTTGGACGTTGATTTTCGCGAAGCCTTTTTTGTAGCGGTTGTGTACTCTACAAAATGAATTTGCTTACCAAAATTCAAGACTGTACGTCTAATAGTATAAAAATGGGAATAATTATCCATAACACCCCTTGAGCCACTTGGGGGTCTGTTTTCACAAAACCCATTTTGTTGGGGAACTATACTCTATAAAAAAAATCTGTTTAAAAAAATTTCAAGACTGTGCGTCTAATAAATTAAAAATATCTGTAATGCTCCATCAGCCCATGCATCTGTCCATCAGCCACCTGGGTGACAATTTTCACTAAACCCAATATACAGTGGATCTTTACTCCATTAGAGGAATCTGATTATCTAATTTAAAGACTGTACATCCAGTAGTTTAAAATTGGAGCTTGATTTTCACGAAACCTATTTTGTAGCGTATCTGTACCCTATGAGATGAATCTGCTTACCAAATTTCAAGACAGCGTGTCTAATAGCTTAAAAATCGGAATAATTATTTATAACTCCTCTTAAACTCCTGAAAAACCCCTTCGAGGTCAGTTCCTACAAAACCCATTTTGTAGCGGATATTTACTCCGTGAAAGAAACATGCCTACCGATTTTCAAGCAGGTTGATCTAGTAGTTTAAAAACGGAAATATTTATCTGTTACGCCCCTTAATCCCTCGAAACGTCCCTTTAGGACTCGATTTTCAAGAGACCTATTTTGTAACGGTTCTCTACTGTATGGAAGGAATCTGCTTACAAAATTTCCAGATTGAGCGTCAAATAGTTTGAAAATGGAAATATATTATTTATAACGCCCCTTAACCCCCACAACAGCCCTTGGGGTCAAATTTCGCAAAATCCTTTCTTAGCAGATTTCTACTCTCTGAAAGGAACATGTCTACCAAATTTCGAGTATGTAGGCTGAATAGTTAGGAGATATTGTGATGAGTCTGTGTGAGCTTGAAAGTGATTTGATTTTCTCCTTTACATATATACACTCAAGAGCCAAAACATTATGACCACCCCTACATTTTGCAAGGAACTCGCCTGGATGATGTGGAAGGCACGTGATCAGGTGGAAGTGGTATTTAACTGCTGCTGGAGAGTCTGAAGAATCATTCTTTTACTTACTTCTGTGTGTGATGAGAAAGGCTGCGGATCTAAGCGACTTTGATAGAAGGCAGTTTGTAATGGCTCGAAGGCTCGGAACAAGTATTTCCAAAACTGCATGACTCGTGGGTTGTTCGCGATCTACAGTTGATAGTACTTATGCAAAGTGGATGAATGACGGTGAAACCAGCAGTAGATGACATGGTGTTGGACGTCCACACGCTATCAAAGAAAAAAGGTCGTCGGAGACTGTCTCGCAAGGTGAAGCAAAACCGGAGCCAGACAGTGGCTCAGCTGACAGCCCAATACAATGCAGGGCCAAGTAGAATAGTATCGGAGCACACTGTTCAGTGGACACTGTTGGATATGGGGCTACGCAGCAAACGTCCCACTTGTGTGCCCTTTTCTGACCAAGCGTCATCACCAACTGCGCCTGCGCTAGGCCCGGGAACATCGTGACTGGTCCATGGATCAGTGGGACAGAGTTGCCTGGTCAGATGAATCATGGTTTGCCATTCATCATGCCGATGGCCGTGTCAGGATACACCGTTTTCCAGGTGAACAGTTGCTCCCTCAATGTACAGTAGGTCATACACAGGCCACTGGTTGCGGTATTATGCTTTGGACATCTCTAGGACCCGTGGTTGTGGTAGGGCAGATTATGAATGCTACAGGGTATCGAAACATCATTGCGGACCAGTTGCACCCTTACATGGTCTCTGTTTTTCCAGCTGGAAATTGAATGTTCCAACAGGACAACGCCCCGTGTCACAAGGCTAAATTTGTGTTGGAGTGGTTCCAGGAATATGATTCTGTATTCCAGTTAATGTCCTGGCCGCCTAACTCACCGGATTTCAATCCGATAGAACACATTTGTGATGTCATAGGACTGCAGCTCAGAGTTCAAAGACCACCATTTCGCAATATCTCGGATTTGCGTGACCGTTGCTTAAACATCTGATACAATCTGTCTCCGGCCTTTCAAGGATTTGTGGCATCCATGCCAAGGCGGGTTGAAGCTGTGTTGTGCCAACTCGTTATTGACAGGTAGTCATAATATTTTGGTTCTTGAGTGTATATATATATATATATATAGAGAGAGAGAGAGAGAGAGCTTTGTTTTTGAATTTCAGAATTTGATATTTCTTTGTTATGTCGCATATTTAATTTAATCATGAACTGTTGCGATATCTTTAAAGATGGTATGTGTGTAAGCCTTCCCTTTGCAAAACACGATTGCTCCCAAGATTCACCTACGGCAGCAGTGATGGCTCATACACTATACTTGAACTCCATCGAACATTATCCGACATGATTCGTTCCATGCAGGGAGTTCTAGATACTCGTGGCCTACACTTACTATGCATCTTATTTTATAATGATCCATATTTACTTAAAGTTGATAAGCATTCGACTGCCTGGTGCATATCTTTGTGGCTTTCACAATACAATCTTCAGATGCTCGTGAGTTTCCTTCTGCCAATCCGTAAAACAAGTGTTTATCTACCATCTAAGTATTTGCAAAACAATTCATACTTCTATGCGGGTGATAACAACTCAAATTACAACAGCTGTGCGGATCTATTTCTTGAATGTTGTTGTAAAGAACGTCATTCAGCTCCAAACAAAGACGTTTCCGAACATGAGTTTTGATGCAAATCGGAATCTATGTGATCCCCCTACCTCCTCTTAAAATTTGTTTCAATAATCATTTAGCACCCTGTATACATATGTGTGTGTGAGTAAATGTGTCATTTGATTGAAGGGGGAGATTTTTCTTTAATACTCGAGTAATGATAAAAATATTTAATATAACATAATTTAATTCAGTTATAAAAAGAGCTATTTAGAACATCGATTTAATCAAGGTATTTACAAATGAAAAATCTACAAACTGCATTTATTACCCAAGTAGTCATCATTAGATGTGCATGTTTACATGGTGATATCAACCCAGCATCTTAGAATGGTGTAACGAAATTCAAGAAGAGAGATCACGTATTCTATTGCATGCATTGACCTCTAACGGTGATTAAATTGGCCAATGAATTTTCATAATATATATGAAATCTGTTAAATTCTGTAATGTACAAATTTCTCAGAATATTCGAAGTTAATACATAATGTATGAATTCAAATTCAGCTAGAGGTGTTATAAATTAATTAAGTTTTTGTCTTATATCCAATTTATAAATTCCTTAAAGTTTCCAATGTTCCAGATACAGTTATAAAGTAATGAGTTTTGAAAGTAATAAGAAAAGTTTTCTCCTTTTTTTTCGTTAATAGATTCTAGACAGGATGAGAAATATATCAAATGACTTTAAGATGGTAACAGGAAAATTATTAATTTCTTACCGGATGTTCATGATCTTTTTTTTTTCAACAGGAACTTTTTCCATCGCTTAAAAAGCGATAAAGTATAATATATAAATAGAGGTGAAATTAATCCCAAACCGTCTAAAATAAATGCGGGCATTTATCAATCCTAAATACTGGTATGGGATCTAAGAATGTCATTGAAACTGGTTTGAAAGTAGTTTCAGGAAATAGCTCTCTAGTGGCAGATAAATTCTCCATCAGTTCCGGATACCATTAAATGTTTCGGTGAAAAAAATCCAACATCAAAAGTCTCTCAGGAGCTACATGAAATTACCTAAGAAAAAGAAGTTGAAGTAGCATTTTATATTTTGTACAAGCGTCAGTATTACTTAAGAAGCAACAAAAAATGCCAAAAATAAAAGAATATGTAGAGGTTCCTCAGCTTATATAATTTATCCTTCTATTATGCAGAAAATATTTAATCATCAACTTACTAAATATTGAGATAAATCACGTTTTGAAAGTTGCAGTAAAATTTCATCTTTTGCAGACCTAAGATATCTGATATTACAAGCACATTATTAAGATTGATTTTAACTTTAATACATTATTAACTAAAATTTCTTTAGATTGAAACAGTTAAAATCCATAATATTTTGATGGAAAGGAAATTTTTACTTTAAATGAAAAAAGTAAATAAATTAACAATTTTGTCTATCTCTCTAGCACACACATATAATCGTTTTTTTTATTGAAAGAATTTCATTTACTTTGAGACTTGACCATCACACAATTTATAGAAAATGCACAAAACATTTGATTCAATATATTGCAAAAAGTTATATAACTATTGATTAATTTGGAAATGCATTATATGGTAATTCTAGTTGTATGTATGTTTCTAGCAAATCTTTTTGATGTACGGTGTTTTCTTTTGTTCGATGTATTTATAGTTCTTATAATACAAAAAAAATTAGAAAAAAAAGATACTTGTAAAGATGAATCAAATCACAATTCATCTTCACAAATCAACCCTGAAACAAATCGAATTGATTCATGAAACAAATTCATTTGTTTTTATGAATCGAATGCTACAAATACGGTTTTGAAGTAGAAGCATTTCTATTAAGTGTTGTTTAAAATTAAAGTAAGATGAAACCCTATCATATCCAGACGCTGTGCAGAGAAAGAAAGAGATTGTTCGAGTTCATGAAAAACTTAAAAGTTCCAAAGAAATCACATGACTACTTGTTTTCGATTTAACTTCTACTCATCTGAAGGACCACTGAATAAAATAGGATGGATGCAACCCTTGTGGTCGTGTTAAAAACAACAATACAGTCTTAATTTTCAGTCGCTGCAAAATGCTCAAATGTAAAAAAAAATATATACATCACATTGTTTTTACTTGAGTAGATGGCTATAATCAGAAAAATACTGAACGATATTTGTCTAAATAAATAATTCATATAGCTTACGTTTTCCTTTTCACCAATTACTTTTTCACACAAGTTTATTGAATTTACCTGAAGTGTGTTCTTTTATGAAATAAAGAAGATCAAACTCAGATAAATATGTTTTTATTTTATTGCTTACTATACATATAAGTTTTTAAACTATTTATTGAAAAATCTAATAAAAATGCATTTATAACTCACAAATTGACTGGCAAAATACACGCCAACTCTTTAATTACGTAATTTATTTCCTACCTATATAGCAAAGGGTTAATTATCCCCTTTTTATTTTACCTTAAAAATTGTGATATGGTAAATTTATTTTAAATAATTGTTCTGAGATAGAAGAAAAATAGTCTTCTTTGGAATATCAGAATTAGTTTTACATACACTGCTCACGATAGCAAAATATATTATTATACAAAAATAATGGCAATTCTAGAAACTTTTAATCCAAAATATTTTTAATTTGCATAAAATCAAGAAAGCATTTTAATAACTACTATTGCGTAAATTTTCAGATTAATTCATCTCACTGAGAAATATTTCCTAAAATACTTAACAATAATGTTACGCAAACATGACTTTGAGTAAAACATTGAAAGGAAAAATGCTAATATTTACCAAAGTAAATAAGTCCGTAATATTCAGAAGCGTGAAAATATTTCATAAAGTAAAATTTTGTTTATGAATTATTCTCATTCAGTTATTTATAATTAAATACCATTATTTATATCTAGTCTTTGAATTAAGTTATTGGACGTTTTCAGTTTAATTAATGGGTTTCTGCAATTCATTTATTATTTTCATGTCTGGATGCTTCATTATTTCGTTTTATACCGAAAGAGAGAAAATAGTTAGTCTTAATAAATCAATTTGCACTGATTGTTCAGCTGCAATTTCTCCCACTCATTTTGCATAAAAATATTGAAAAGTAAGCGTAATTATAAGAACAATTAATCACGTTTTGAATATTAAAGTAGCATTTATTGTTCTTCTCTACAAGTAGGGAAATAAAAATTACTTCATTTACTAAACAAACACAGAGAAAATTTTGTGAATTTAGTAATTATCGAAAAGTTGACACATGATACAATTCATTAATATACTTAAAGATTTTCATATTCAGGTTTCACACATTTATTCAATTATTGCATGGAACAGGGGTTATTAGACTTTTTGGGGTTATTAGACCGATTTTCCGTGCAAATGTTTTTGCTGCCCTATTAGCATTGGGCAAAGATTCACGTTCATGTGTACTTATATGTGTGATTTATTTGTAGTAACATGTTGTTTTTCAGTATTAAGCATCGCAATAAGTTTTTACTTTGAAGGTAACGATAGAGAATTTAAATTACGTAAAAAATAAACAAAAAAATACATTATGCACTTCAATTACACGATAAATTGTACATAAATAATAATCTGTTTGTTCCGTGTAGTCATTTTGAGTTCACTAAGATCATCCTCTCTTTTTAAAAACGGAATGTACAAAATGGGAAGGATTTTTTGATTAATTTTAATTATATTATTAAATCTTGGAATAATAGTCGAAACCTCTGGACAAATTACTCCTCAACATACTTTAGATTTGATTGAAACTTTGATTTTGCGGTTGCTAAATTCGGTAGCATCGTCTCACATAAATAAGTTGTACAAAAAGGTAAAATATACTGCAATACAGTTTCATAAAGTCCTGTTAATCTTTTTGCAACTCATAACGAAAAATATCCTAAGGTTTTCGTAGTAAAAACATTTTGTAACCCCAATTCTGTTGATAACTCGAAAATTAACTAATATTTGAACTACAGATATGTATACAAAACAAGCAAACAAACTTCTTTTATAATAATTTAAGTCAAAATGTTCTTGTGTTATTTATTTTCTTATCTAGATTACATTTCAGATGCTATGTGATTAACTACCTGTTAATGGCGAACGATTTATTTTATGTAAAAAAATGTATCAAATATCCTAAAAATTTTGGAAGACTACAACTGTATGTCAAGCAACCTCTAGTTTAAGAAATACTGGTATAGAGAACTGAATTGTAATAGGTAAATCTAAATTCGCAATTGAGATTAATGAATAAAACTAAATTATCTTTAAAAATTTGAATTCTTACGAAGTAAACTAGAAAATTGCATTTTTTGTTGAATAATACGTATAAATCTTTGGTCGATGTTTATCAGTTATCAATTTGACATCAAAGCGTACCAATAGTCTCATTGAAGGGTACTTATTTCATATATATTTTGAAGTTTTCTCTTTTTAAATACATACTTCACAATACCGAATATTGTAATGAGCAAAGATTGCTAATAAAAAATTACTTAAAATTTTATATAAGATGATTACTTTCGCTTAGATAAAATTTCCTTTTCTTATATATTTTTCACGCTTACGCATTAATTAAAACACGTAAATGAATATTTTGTGAAATATTTTTTCTTACTTCCAGATATTTACAACTTCTTTTGAAATTTGATGTGTGAAAGTTCAAAATGTAATTTTTTATATATGTATGTGTATGTGCAATAGTTCATATCAAATTTTACAAATAAATTTTAACTCAATTGCTATCCATTGTACTAATTGTTTGGGAAATGTTTTTATTTTTTTATTTTGCTGACTTCATACATAATGAATATTAAAAGATCGACTTTAATTATTAAATGAATAACTTTTTTGAGACATAATACTAACATGTCAGATAATTTCACACAATTCAAATATTAACAACTTACTTATTAGGGTTATATTCCCATTTTATTCAGAATCTAAAAGTTTCAAAATCGTAAGAATTATTTTCAATAATTTCGAAAATAAACTATACTTCTTATCATACATTTTCTTAATGTATTAAATATTATAAAATCATTATGTAGTTTTCCAATTTAAAACATTTTCCCAGAATGGAAAAATATTATGACATTGTAAAGTTTTCCATGAATGCATAATTTTCTAAGAAATGAATGAGAAAAAATTCTACATCTATTTATTTGATAAGCAACAAGATAAACATACATTTGTAATTCTCCTTTAAATTTTCTAAGAAATAAATCTGAAAAGTGTTCTAAGGGTCTTTATCTGCATCCAAATTCTTATCTAGATAAGAAATTATCGCTCCTTAATGATCATCGAAGAATGTTAAAACGGGTACATATTAAATTATTCAATTTCTTAAATTCTTGTTTTTGATGCTTATTTGAGAAGAATTTTAACATGGTAAGACATTGTTGCCTATATTTTCTGTAATAGCTAAATATTAGATTATTATCACTTGTTTCACTTCAACAAAAATTTAATTCAGAATACTACAAATATATCATCATGACATGTATACCGAATTTAAATACGTTCAGTAGAATAAAATGTAATTTAATTACAGGTTTGAATGGTTACAGAAAAAAATGACATGGTTTGTTAAAAAGAAAGATTTTTAAAAGATACTTAAGATACCCTTTTTAATAAATATATTTTCAAAATAAATATCTAATTAACATACAAAATTATTTAATTCAAATTTCAGTATTTCTAAGCCAACATTATCTAAAATATTTAGTTAACTACGTTTCAATTTTTTTCCTAAGATCAAGTAGGGTCAGTTAGCTACATTACAATAAGAAGCATATTCTGTTTCAATCTACGTAAACTATGCGAAAAATAATTTAAACTACATCCAAAATTTTCATAAAACTTTAAATTGTACCTAATTCTAGATGAGGTAATTTGTGATATATTGAACATGCAATTCATATAGAGTTTTTAAATAATTATTTTCAGAAAAGAATGTTAATGAAACATGAATGAATGGAACTTATGAAACCACTACAAAGCATAGTTTTTTCCCTATTTTTACTGTTAATAATGAATAACAATCTTCTTTTATTTTATACTTATTTTGTCGGATAATTGCAAAATTTTATAATTATTGACGTACAGATGGAAAAAAACGGAATCAGGTTTTAATGTTAATTTTACAAACATACCTATTATATTTAACAATATGCTATCCTACTCCTGATTGTAACTTATTGATACTTAAATGCTTCAGATACACAACATCAACTAGAACAACATTTATTATAGTCCTAGAATTTGATTTATCTTATGTAGTAGTATTAGCAATCCGAAATCTTGACAAACTGGCTTGTTCCCTCGCAATAAATTGTAAGCGATTGACATCGAGATATTTCCGTTTGTGCAGGAATTCTGTGACCACCCTTTGACTAATGGTACTATCACTTTCGGGGATGAATCAATTCCAAAATTATTGATTGCGTGACATAAAAGCTGTAATTTATTATGATGATTATGAGTTTCCTAGTCACATGGATGGGTCCTTGTAAATAACTCATTTATTGCATTTTAATTTTAGTTTTAATTTTGCGTACTGAAATCCATGCCGTTTTCTTAAATTTTAAAATATCAAGATAAAACAAAAAAAAATTTAAAAAAATTTAAAAATATACAACAGTTAATATTGCATTTTAGTACAACCGGGAAGACGCAATAAAAATTGAAGAAATGTTTTTGATAAATCTTTACTTAATCCTCTTATGGTTGTTTCAGAAAGCAATCATTTATTTTTAACCCAAAAACGGGTAAAATCAAGCGATGATTTTTTTTTTTGAAAATTATATCAGTGTTAGTCTTACCTGTCAATAAATTGTTTTAGCCGAGTGATACATATCGCTCTCGTCCATGAAAAATACACTCAGCATTCAAGAAAATTATATGCATCAAGGTGTACAAGTTCAAAAGCTGCAAAAAGTAATATACTTCAGAATTCAGTTAAATAAATTAAATACAGATTTTCTTAAAATTTTACCGTAAACATTTTGAAAATACAAATTTATAAAAATATTTGTGTATTTTAAAGTTCTAGAATTTGTAACGATCCCTTCTTCTGCAAGTCGTAACTAACAAATGATAGGAATATAAACGTTCAAAAACTAGTCCGAATAGAGATTCATTTTCGTCGTAGTCGTCTAATGTGTAAACGGAGCCTCCGGAACCGAAGGTGGACAATTCAAATGCACAAAAGTTATCATGGGTGATTCTCCATCAACACATTTTAACGACGAAGAGTAACCCCAGGAATTAAATTCTAATTCACAGCACCGCCTAATATTAATTTTGCATTTTCATCCAGAGCCTGATAAAAATATTTCCAATAAATCACGACTACTTATTAAGAGAGCAACCATAACCGCCATCTCAACAAGATCTACCCACAACGTCAGTGGTAAAACGTTCCAACGACACTCAAATGAACTTGAGATGTATTTATCAATTGCAGTAATGATTGGAAAAACAACCTTCTCAATGTATTGCTTAGAAAGTTCATCATCAACAATAAATAGGATTTTTCTCTAGGAGAAGGATATGCAATGACTCCTTCTCCCGAAAGACGACAATAACCTAAGATTTGAATAAAATCGCAAAATGGTTATCCAGAAAATGAATTCCTTTTTCTCTCAGTCGTGTGAGCCGTGCACGCCGTATCTGTTGATGCAACTTGTTGATTTAAACAAAAAACTCCCTCCAAAGTCAAAATTCCTAAGCTAAAAATTCAGAAAGATAGATATTCAATACAGAGAGAAACTAAGATAATTTAATAAATGATTAAAAAAGACTTTTGTTGTTGTTTTCGTGAATTTAAGTAAAAATTTTTAATTTCAAAGGTACGTCCAAAATTAAGCAAATATTTGAGATAAAAGTACATAAATATATTTGTTATTATGAGAAAAGATGCAATTTACTAAAACATAAATTCACAAATAAAATAGACAATTCAATTCCTTATACAAATATGAATACTGAATTCCATTCAATCTGTTTCAGTCTCCTATCTGTTTTACTTTCTATATATTATATATACAAAATTTATTAAATAATACTCCAGTCAAAAGCATGAAAATCCTATCTAGTCTTCAAAAGATATATCGTCCATTTCGCAGAATGGAGAGAAGTTTATTGAGTTTCTGTCGAGAAAGATAATGCGAAAATGTGCCCATTTTTAAATTGATACAAGCTTCACGACTTACTTCTTCCACTCGAAAAAAGGAGGGACATAATTCAAAGCACTGTCAGGGACATTGCGAGGGAATCAGTCGTCAAGAAAAGATATTGGTGAAAGGGAACCAACAAGGGTCAAGTAACTTCAACTAATTTTAAAAAAAATTGCTCTCTTTACGGCACACACACACTGACAGTAAAATAAATTCTTATAATTGTGAAACGGGCTTAATAAATTAAAAATAAAGCAATAAATTATATTCTCAAATAGCTGTGGGAATGTTTGAAGTGTCTTAAGGTTAATTTTAGGCAGCAAAGAAAAATTGTGTCGCATGAAAAAAGTGGCCTCTATTTCTATTCATAATAAACGGAATTATATTTTCAGGAGTGTGTAATTTTTTTTCATTTATGTGAAATAGTTGCTAAAACTTTGAATTCTATATCGTAATGGAGGTAACATATTGCAAAAAATTACTATATCTGTACATGTAAGCATTTATAAATAGCTGAGAATTTTAGTTTTTAGTAATTATTTAACCGCATTAAAGAAAACGAAAATATTTATTTAACTATTTCTTACTTTTTTTAATACTATCTGTTGTGTATGATGTACTTTTTAAAAATGTACTTTCTTTATGAATTCAAATAATAAACATGTGTGTTTCATTCCATTCTTTTCAGGATTATTTATTATTAATAACTTAGTATTTATTGTTTTGGTGCATTATGACATTACGAATTATATCTTAAGCAAAATAACTTTTACACTGGGAACAATAAATTATTACTTCAAAAGAACTGCATTGTTTTTTTACTGGCAATAAATAAAGATTGAATTTTAAATAACTTAATTTCAAATCTAAATGCTCTCATCTCGTACGTTCAATAAACCGGAAAACGAAAGCCTTTTTAATAACAGGAAATGCTATCGCAGATAAACATTGCTAAGAATCCCCTCCATCAAAATAAGAAGTGCTTTGATAACATCAATTTCAAAGATAGGAGATATATCCTCATTGCTGCCTATGCTTTATGTATCGGAAAGCATTTCACTTCGCCGAAGAGTGGCTAAATATGTCAGCGGAAGCATTTTCTCGGAGGATATATTGATCTTACAGCCGAAATCTCGTAAAAATGAAATATCGTCAGGCGTGCTTAACACATTTGTTAAAAAAGATAGCTTTTAAAATGCATGTTTGAGTAATGTTTCGTCACTATAAAAGAGAACGAAAAAGAACCTTCTTAAAAGTGATTTAGCGCTTATAAAGATAGATTTCTTTTGAAGATATTGTTGCACAACAGGGTTATATTGAGTGGGTGCCTTTTAAGATCTAGCGATAATTTTACGAGCGTAAGTTAAAAATGATTGAGATTAATCTTTCGTTAAGCTAGCCACTGATTTTTTCTGGCAGTTTCCTGTTTGTAGCTTGCTTTTTTTCGTTACAAATATTTGTAAAAAGGAGAATGGGGTTTGCTTAAAGGTGTTCACCTTATGATAAATACTTGGAACATTTTTATAACTATTGATATTATCTATAGTTCATTAGATAAAAAAAATAATGACTTGAAACATAAATTATCGCTAATATTTGCTTTTGCTCTTTATGTTTATGTTCTTAAAGATCCTGACACACAAATATTTCAAAATGAATATTTCAGGACATTTGCAAGATTTCCTGTTATTACTAGGCAACACATAGATTAGCACTTTCTGAAATAGATAATTTTAAATCTTAAGGGTTTTCAGCTGCATTGTACTGTGAGGTGATACGTTTTAATTGAAGCATGTACGGCCTAAAATATAACTAGAACAAAGTAACGTGTTTCATTAGAAAAAAAAAGAAAAGTAGGTTTGTTTTCAAAAAAGAAAGAAAAACGATTGCGAAATAGGACTATATTTCTTTTTCCATATTATGAGAGAAAGAATTATGCAGTCTTGGAACTATAAGAATATATCAGTTCAAATAAAGGAAGCGGTTTTAACCAAGAAGTTTTTTTTTTTCTCTTTCATTAACCCTTTATAAGATCATTTTCCCAGGAATGTTACGTTAAAATAATGTTATTATTGAGAGTGATTAAAAAGGAAATTCATTCAACTTATTATTTAAATTTAATTTGATTTTTCAGAAAATTTTATTTGAGAGTCATTTTTTTCATCGCCCATAGAAATCTCATTAAAGGTAGGACTGGTTATGTTTTACATTGCCTTTTTTTATCTTATCACATGATAGTTATAAAATTTAATTTAAAAATACTAAAATATACAAAAGGAATTAAAAATTAGATTTATTTTGTATAGAAATGTTAAAGACATATTACTTTCCACGATATTTCGGAAAAAAGGGACCAACACATAGGGGGAAAACACAAAATGTACAAATGTATATTGTTCTCTCATGCGCTTTAGTAGAGTACAACTGTAACGTCTGTATGTTTTCATGTAAAGTTGACATACTGTCACCAACTTCAGTCAATCGCAAGTCACTTGGAATAGTTTTCTGGCTGCTTAGGAAATTTATAAATCGTTTTTTGCGTAGTCGACTTGAAAATTCAGCCTTCAGTTGCCATGCTAACCGAACTAATAGCAGCATAAATTGTAGATGAGGAAATAGCTTTCCAGAGACATTTAAAAATGAATGACAGTAAATATTTTTACCACGATCTCATAAAAAATTAATATAAGACTGTCAGGCTTAATATTTACTAATTATTAATTATAAAATTTTTCTATTTATAAAATGACCCAATTTTTCTCTGGACATGGGAACTTTAAAAGTTATTTGCACAGATATAATTTGGTTCTGCGACAGCAATGTGACCAAATTAAATCAATATAAAAAGCTGCTACAGTAGTATTGGTGGCGAGTTAAGTTTTGATGACAATCAAAGAAAGCTCCAAAGACTTGCATTTAAAAGTATTGATATAAATTGACCTACATATTTTTACAGACTTGTTTCCTCCAGAAATGCTTCTGATTATTTTTTTAAAATTTATTGTAAATATTTGTAATTCTTCATAACTTTAATTTCTTCTTTTTTATTGATTCTGTAATGTGTTTCAAACTTACTTCTGTAAATCCATGTGATAATTTGTGGTACACCGGAAATTGGAAATATTTTCAATAAAAAAATACTGTATCGTCATTAGAAGAAGGATTTGGTGAATTTAATAATTTGATTTTAAATTAAGTCTAATATATTTATTATAAAAATGAAGCTAGTGTTGGTGTATTATATGTATTAAGGTGTGTTTTATTTGTACCTTTTCATTTGCAGATAAACGCGTTATAGATTTACAAAATTCTTGATCTTGTGTCAGCCTTTAAGTTCTTAAGTGCTTTCTGAAATATTTTTAAAATTATTTAAATTGAAAAATAATCATATATTTTAGAACTAATACTGTTATAATGTAACTGATTAAATAAACTCTGTGTGACTTAGAAAATAAAATTATCTATCTATGTAAATTTAGGATTATTAAGAACACTATGAATATTTTAAAAAGGTTCAAATACTTAAGAAAACAATATTTTAAATGCAAACTTTAATGTATTGTTAAAATACTCAAAACACCTGTTGCATATGCATTACTTCATCAGTTTTTGTTCAAGGATATTCTGATTATTTTCTTCGTTATTGCTATACACTTGCTTATCGAAATACATTTGTTTATCTTTTTTTAGTGCAATTCATGCCAAACTCTACCGTGGTTCTTAGTTAAGTAAATAAAAGTTCTTCAATAAATTGCTTTATTTTCAAAAAAGTACAAAATAACTGTTTTTTTATGTTCACTTTGATTATATAAAAATTTGATTTATAAAAATATGTTTTAAATTATAAATCAAGTATCATTGTGACCATTCTAATTACGTATCTTTCTTTCATAGTTATTCTAATTAATACATGAATGAAAATAAAGAAATCCTTTTTGCTCTTATTTTTCGGAAAATACTGCTTATATCCGTAGATGAAATGATTTTATGTGATACAACATATCGAAAACGAATAAAATGCATTATGATCTTAAAAGCAAGTTATAAAAATATTTGCTGAGCTTTGTGGGATCATTCCAAGATAATCTAGTATCCTTTCTGTAAACCCGTTAAAAGCTTTGGAATTCACATTCATGTGCCAAGAGAACTGAGCTAAAAGTTCTAAATTAGAACAAATCCGCACACTTAACGACACTAGAACATACATATAAAGTAAAAACACGAGTTTTATAGTCCCTAAAAAAGATTTCATAATTTATGACCGCGGAGGATAATAAGCGTCGGAGGTGAAACAAATTTCCATCGATCTGAAAAAGTAGGGAGAGAAAAAAAAGTTGTAATAATAATAATAGCGAAAGTTATAAAAATAAAGTCAGGTTTCGAATCCCAGTCCGTAATAAAATGAGTCTCGACTGAAGCTGTAAAAACTTTAATAACCTGCCGGCGAAAGTTAAAAGACGGAAGCTGAGTCGTAAAAAAAGGCCTCTTTGCTGCCTGATGACGGATCCATAATCAGTTTACCTGACATTGTGCTCACGACACTGATGAAAAGACCTATCGATCCAGCAGGGAAGACAGTTTTCGTTGTTCAAAAATTAGGACCGTTAAACTTTCTTACATTAACTACCGACTTCAGTGGTAGTTAAGTTTCCCTTGGTATTTCGAATGGCATAAATGAGCTGGGTGCACATGCTTTTTCAAAATAACAATTGCGTGTCGGGTTAAATTAAGATGAATTTTTAAAATCGTAACTCTGACAAAGGATAATGAAGTTTTTGTCAATTGATAAGCCTAATTACATTATGGTGATTAGATTCATGTTTGCCAACAATGTAGCAATATTAGATACATTGATAATTGAGATATAGGAACACATTTGCTAAAAATTGTAAAAAGTCTATGTAATACCCGTTTTCTTACATATAGTACAGAAACATTTTTTGTAATACATAAAGATTATTCCAGATTGAAGATTTCAATCTGTAATGTGTGGAAGGATAATTCTAAATAGGGTATTTCTGGAAATGTGGCAATTCTTTTAGACAGTAAAGATGTTTTAATCAATCGTTTTACATGCAATGATATATTCAACTAGAATTTTTTCTATGTAGTTCTGAAAACAGAGTAAGAGTACATCTAAAGGGTATTACGGCTGGAAAGATCATCTGTAGGTCATGAGACGTTATTTTTTTATCCTAAGCGAATAGCAGTGACATTGTAAACAAGCTTGGTTTTCTCGAAAAATCCAGAATTATTTAAATATTTATCGACAACGATGTAGGAGTTACTAGGAAGTTCTTTCCAGCTCCTATATAGATGATGCAAGGATGCCAAAGCTTGACAGAGACTGTGTCTGTGTCGCTATTTTAACCCCAGATTTTAATTTTTTTAAGCTTGAAATTCATACAATAGTGAATTTTATTTATGCTAATTGTTTCTACAGGAATAAAATTCGTTCTATTTACTAGTGAGTTCCATAAAACAATTAGAATTTATGCCGAAGGAACCTTCTTGTTATGAGCGTGTACCTTTCTCAATTGTAAAGACGATGAATGCTCAGACAAAATAGAAACATGAATTGTAATAGGCAGCTGCAATCCATCAGTTTATGATCTTCAATTGGTTTACCTCATTTTATAATATGTGTTTTTAAACGTTGATACTTCGAATTGGAATACATATTCGATTCCCATTTGCAGCAAAACAGATTAGAGTAGAGCATCACACAGTTAAAAAATTATTGAAAATACATCAATATGCTGCATTTAGATTAAAACTCCTGTGCCTATTCATTGTAATTGCATGCTCTAGTATCATTTGATACATTCATTAATTTTTAGTAAAAACATAACATCATATGTAGCTCACAGATAACAATCTTTTACTAAAAATGAAAAAAAAAAATACTAATACTCTGGATTCTCATTCAAGAAATATATCTTATCCATGAGAGAACAAAGAAATGACGCTTAAGCTGAAATAAAAGCATTTTTATAGATCATAGGGAGCTTAATTGGAGCTCTAAAGTAAGTCAATGTTTTTACCACCAAGATTTTCTATTTTTAAAATCTTCGTAATGTTGGTACTATTTATAAATAAACAACCTTTAAAAAAAGAAAAAAAGCCAGTTCTTAAAATATCCATAAAAGAGATAGCACATATTTATGAAAGTACTTAAACACAATTAAAAAAAAAGGATTGTTAAATTTATGAGATTGTGTATATATAAGTTATTTAAATCCCACAAGCAAAGAAGATAACTCTCGTAAAAGATAAAGCACTTTTTTTTCTCACGCCACTCTTAATAAAGTTTAATTCTATTTTTTTCAATGCTTAATAAAATATCCACATAAAATAGCTTTATTTTTCTTCGAATATATTATAAAAAAATCAACCTTGCTAATTCCTCTGAGAGTTTGTGATTAATTAAATCGTAAATCTCATCACTTATATGCGATCAGATACGTCAAGTCATTTTACGGCTGATTATCGGCCTTAAAAAAAGTTTTTGATCCATCAAATGTTTTCTTTAAAAACAATTTTGTAAGCCTTATATCTTAATCATTAACCTTGTATATTTATAGCAGAAAGTTAATTGAAGGATTTATAAATAAAAGGATTCTTAAGTGTTGGTTATACTTTGATTTAATCGTAAAATAAAGTGCGAAAAAACCTTGCAGGGAAGAGAAATTTAATAAAGACCACTTGGGGGGGGGGGAGTAGGAGCTCAATTGTGTGTGAAAAATAATAACTTACACATGAATGGTGATACTAACAATAAAATTTGCTATCCTGTTTGGTAAGACGAGTAGTTTAAATGATGATCAAATATTTTTACTGGTTTGTTTAACATATTTTTAATGTAATAATCTTTGAAAAATTCTTTTCTTTGCTTAAATCTAAGCCAAGATTTAATAAGGTTATTCTGTAATAAGTACCAAAATTACGAAAAGCTTTTTTATTCTTATCAATTCTACATCTTTATTATCTTTTTCTGAGAAGGTATTTAACTGATTAAATGTAATTTTAAAAATAAAATACTTGTTTAAACAAACTGCTAATAAGAATTTTGTTTGGCGCAAGTATCTTTCAACAAAAATACTAATATAACATTTTGTTTTTAATCTATATATGCATTTGTTTAATATTTAAAATTATTGTAGTAAAAAAAAAATAGATCGTTACTTTTACTTTTCAGGCTACTCAATTATTATTCATGTTTACATCTTGTAATTCCAATTTTTGGAATTAAGATTGTCAACGAATATAAATAAATAGGATGCATTACGAAAATTTTAATTTTGCATATTCTTATCTGTTAAAAGGATTTAAATTATTTACCAGCATATATTGTTATTAAACAAATTATAAGGTAAAATAATAAAAAGTTATTTATTCAAACAGACATTTGTCCTTTTTACGTAAACAAAATATGCAAAAATAAAATAACTTTCATATCTACCATGATTAATGCAATAAGTTCAAAATTAATCATTAGAACAATTATTTTAAAAAGTCATTATGAGGTGAACTAATGTTTATATACAAGCATGATAAATTATTTCAGTTAATTAAAAAAACTACCTAGCGAATTCTTTAAGTTTCAATTGTCTTTTATGTTCGTGAAAACAATATCCAGAAAAAAATTTTTTAAAAACTATTGAGCATTAGTATGTTTTTTAAAATTATTTAAATTTAAATCAATATATATATATGGAGAAGTAACTAATTTATTGTATAAATATTTAAACCCTTCAACAATTGTCAAAACCAACAAAAACTTTTCTCCATATTCTTACACCTCAGATTTGACGCATTTATCTGTTTGTATGTATATATAAATATATATATATGTTTTGTATGGGAAAGATTGCACATAACCCCGAACATATCCATACATTCGCTGCAAGGGAATGTGAGATTACATGTCCAATATGGCTACAAGACCGTGTTAGAATTTCTTTATGTAAGGGGAGTAAACCTTTTAATAATCAGTAAACTTAAGGAGGTCCATAGTTTGATGTGTGTTGCCTAAAATGGGATTATTAACAGAAGTATTGTGATCATAGTTGTGAGAACTCTTACAAACGATAGTTAGAGTTATAAGAAAGTGTTGACGAACATCTTTCAAGTAAAATGACAATATATGACCAAAAGAACATAATTCAGGCAAAAAAAGACCACAACCAAATACCAGCCACCATTGTTCAGTAGCTCCGTATGGCAAACGGGCTTCATTGTATATTCAGATGACTTCACATATAAGGGATTTTAATCCTTCCTGTTTTGAAAAGTATACCATAAAGTATACCATTGACAGTAGTCCATGTGCACCAGCCTTTTCAGTCAGATTCAACTGATCAAGGGCTGGACATTTGATGAGTGAAATCACAGCTTCTTTAAGGTATCCAACTACCCTAAAATTGTGAATTTTGCCAAAAATTTACATATGTTTTAAGATTTCATTTTATGGACTATCTTATTAGCTTTATAAATTTACCAAGTTTATCATTTTCCGTCCACTAGAACAAAAACTACGAGTGTTTTAGTAAAAGCTGATGCCATTACTTTAACCAAGATGTCATACTTTAAAACGCGTTCTACTCGAAATGTTTTTTTTAAATAATCAAACGGGGTTAACGATTGCTAAAAAAGTTTTGAACATACTTAATTGAAATTTTTTTCTGTAACTTCTGTATAATAGTAGAAGTGTTCTAACCTTCAGATTTATCAATCACTGTTTTATTACAAAATTTACAGCCCCTTATGTGAATATAATCATTGTTTCTTAAGCAATCTCATATAATAACTGAGATAAAGTGCTCTAGTTTTTGTAAAAATGAAAATGTTTCTTATCCTGAAAGTCATTTAAAAATGAATAACATAGAAACACATTAGGTTGAAAAAATCAAAAATTTGTTTATAAACCTTTGGTACAGAATGAACGGCGTTTATGCTATCTTTTGTCAATTTACCTATTTTTCCCATTTTAATAATAATAATTTCTTTTTCTCTTCTTAATTTAGCACATTTTTCTTAAAACGCACTAAAAGAATCTGAAAATAACAAAAAATCCCCATATCTTCTTTTTTTTTAAAAAAGGTTTTCGGTATCAGTCGGATACCTTAAAGAAAAAATTCGCTTTTTTCTGACTTACAATTAGCAGCATCAATTGATATGAAGGGGCACACTTTCGTCAAACTAACATTGTGAAAATAGATCATTGTTGTGATCCTGACGTACTCTTGAGAGGAAGCATTTGGTGAATTTTCTGTCGGAGTTAAACATTTCCAACATAGGTTTATTAAACGGAGATCGTAAAAATGATTAAGATTTTCTTCCCCATGTCTGATTGTCTGTAAGGGCCATTGATCTAGAATTTGCTTATTTGAGTAGCAGCACCAATTGAGTTCCATGACTTTTAGGAGTTTTTAAAAAGTAAAGACACCCCTAGAATAGATTAATCAGTGTATGCATCTTATTTAAATTCCATAGAACATGTGTGGGATGGTTTTATGAGACGAGGAGTGGCACGATAGTACCCTCCAGAGAACATCACAAAACTGGGATAGATGTGAAGTGGCGCGCTTATCCTGTAGGATAGAACCAGGTACCTTGGATCGAAGCGATAACTATCCACTACACAAAATGATCACCGTGTACGGAGGTAGTTACTGCTTATATAGATGGTAACAATGCCGCTGTAGATGTACGCTATAGATGTACCGGAGACAAATGCGCTACGCAATAATTATATTTAGTGCGTTCGTCGTAATCGGTTTGGAATTGCCAGTTCGAAGGTTGATTCGAGCATTCCGAACATAATGCGGGTCTGATGAAACAAAAGCTGGAATTTAACAGCGAAATATCTCCATATTTATGAAAGCACAGCAGCGTTAAAAAAAATATTTAAAGTTAATTTTTTTTTAATTTTACATTCAAAACGGGTCACATTTTAGGAGATGTGTGTTGGAAATAAGTTTATTTTTTTATTCTGCATTTTTACTTTGCCACTCCAACACATCTCCTAAAGATGTTTGTTGAGGAATGGAAAATTTTATGACAAGAATGGTTGGATAATTTATCGTTAGTTTTTAATCGATGGTATTATACAACCATTGTAGTGAAGAGTGGTCATATACTCTACTAAGGGCTTCAGTTTTTTTTTTCCTTTTAACCAGACAGTGTTTGTACAAATAGTTATCAATCGAGAATCGTATTTTTTGCTTGTTTCTATCCTGTATCTCCTATTCATGCTTTTGCTACTTATTTTCTTTACTATTTAACCCCTTGCATACCAGACTGCTCTTTCTAACATACGGCAAATCCCAAATTTCTGGGGATACTGACCTTGACGTTACGACACATACTTCACTTTTCCTTAAGACGCTGACTAAGGCGCATGTTCGTTCACATTTCGTTTAATTTTCTAAAGTTTGTATAACTATATTTGTTGTGTATTTTTACTTTTTCATGCTAATATGGCATTGACGTTGAATTTCAATAAAAGTTATTCTAAATGAGAATATTTGCCGGAAATCGGTGAATTCGACAGTTATTTTGATATGGTTTTATTTACTTGTGATGAAGAACTGGAACAAAAACGACAAAACACTTACGTAACACACGTGGAAAAGCTTTTTGTTCCAAGGAAGACCTCGAGCAATTTCACGAAGATTTGTAATTTTAATTCTAATTTTAATATTTTTATTTCAAATTTTTGTAATCCAGACATTTTTTAACATTACTTTTTTCAATTTTATACAATTCCAGTAAAAGAAAATCTACCTTATAATGCTTCCTATGCTGTTTAAAATGTTTGTACAACTAAATAAGCATTGTATCCTCATGAGGCAACAGTGGGATTTTATCCTATACATAGCATGTGTGCACTAATGGTAACATGGTGCGTAAAGGGGTTAAGTGCTTAATTTAGTCTCTGCATTATTTACCAGTTAATTTTTAATGGAATTATGAGAAAATCAGAAAAATATATTTAGGGTTTGCATTTAGAGCTATATATTTTATAAAATTACTGTTGTTACTTTCTTTTAATTCATCATTCCCAAAATAAATAAATATTATTATCATTTAAATTAAAAGAAGTTGATTGTTGCAAACTAAAGCGAAAAATCTATTGAAATCGAGCCTAAATTGTACAATATAAGTATAATTTCTTGTTACTTCGTTTTTGTTTGAAGAAATATTTTCCCTTTGATGTCAAATATATTTTACCGAGTTTTTATACCTTCAAATTTGTTTCAAATTTCATTTTTTAGTAAATAAAAAAACTGGTGATATTTACACATCTTTTTGTTAGAACCGCCATTCATAGAATTAGTAAGCACAATAGGAACAAAAATTTAGAAGTCATCAAGTCCGGCATTTTGTTTGCGTCTCCACGATTTTTTTCTATTCCTTTGTTTTCTTTTTCAGTGTTTTTGGTGCTATTGCTATCTTTCAAAAGGCTTCTATTATGGAATGTTAATTAACAGAAAAAAGGGGAGGAAAAGTAAAAACCTTCTGAGAATTACTCCGATTTTTTCCCTCAGTATTATTTTTTTAGTACGTTTTCGTTTGTGACTTTCTATTTCGTTTGAATTTTTAAATCTTCTGATTTTTTTTTAAGGAAACAAAGAAGCCTTTGCTGCTCTTTCTAAGCTTGAAAGTAGCGTTTTTACAGACGACAATTTCTGCCCCCCCCCCTCCATTGAGCTAGAAGGGGAAACAACTGTTACCGGTTGCTGGTTTCTTAAACTGCTTTCCCCCTCCCCATCCCTTTATTTTTCCCGTCCAAAAGCTTTGAGGGAATTTTCAAAAGTGTGCCCTTTAATTAGCGCAATTTCATTAGTTTTAAAGTACTAATCGGTCAGTGAGGGTCTAATCTGATTAGAGCATACAAGGGTAAGAAATAATTATTTATGGTAAAGAGCACTGGGTGACAAAATTAAGAAAAACATGTGGTTAAGAAAATAAATGAAGGCTTAAAGCAGTTAAATGCCATTAGTAGTTAAGGAAAAAAAATATCTGAAGCAATTTAATTCTTATTATAAAATCTAAAATATTTCTATTTAATGTCCCGTTTAGTTAAATTTTTAATTGTTTTCTTCTGATAGCTAAATATTAAAAAAACTGTTGATTGAAGTCTACTGATAATTGTCCAGTGTGTTCATAAGCAATGCTCATACAAAATAATTTGTAATAAAAAAAGAACATAAATTATTATTTCACTGTTATAATCAAATATTTTTTTTTAGTTTATGATATAGAAAATAATTTGCTAATTATTGTTCATTTATATAATTGTTTTTAACGTCATTATCTACATGTTGGTTGCTTCATTTGAATCAGGGAGCTTAGCCGTGTAAGTAAATTACTCGAGAACATTGATATCTATTTTTAATTATTAAGAAGAAATTTTAATATCCTAATAATTTTGAATCACGGTGCTTCTTAAGGCATAGCGCTGAACCTGACATTTCTCGAGCAGGGTATGTCGTACCCACCACCTAACTTTTTCAAGACTCCTTCTAAGCCTTTTTTGGAAAATGAATATATGGAATAGTTTCTCGTGTAGACTTTTCCTTTGAGGAGCTTTTGTTTGTAAGCGAATTCTAAATATATATTCTTGATATCACCTCTTCTGGCATGGCATACCCTGCGAGTGAATCACCGTTACAGTCCTAAATGCATGGTCACTTTTTAAAATCTGTCTTATGCAATGGCTCATTATTGTAGTTATATAAGTAATTTAATAAGTACAGTATTTAACAAATATAGTACAGCAGTATTTTTGGATGAAAAAAGTCTCTTTGCAGGGATGATGAGGAAGAATCGAATGATGAGGAGTATAATAGCAAGTATGAATCCTCTACTGAAATTTATGCAGATAATTTAACTTAGAAAACAATTATGGTGCTTGATAAAATGACCACATCATAATCAATGGCTAGAAAGTATAATCGTTACTATGACAATATTTTTTTGTGTTGTTAAATGGTGCGACAGTAAAAGAACAAACTATTTTAAGCAGTCAGAAACTACCTACTGAACATCAAACCAGACACTGCTTCCTGAAGGTTTTTGGATTTCGATATACAAAAAAATGTAAAGAATGTAAAAACGAGCAAAGCAATGCTTTTACGAATTTTTTTTTAAAAATTAAGATAAACATGGCACTTATTCTCTACGAAGGAGTGTATAAACAATGAGCTGAACACCCTAATAAATAGTACAGGAAAAACTAAATTTAAGTGTGAAAAGTGTAATAAACATATTGTATTTCCTACTTTTCTTCTTTTTTCAACTTTGTAAGGAAATTTTACGGTAAAAACAGAATGTAAAAATCCTTGGGTATGAAATATCCTGCGCGTGAAATTCAGGTCGTTTTTTTCAGCGATGGATGCGTAAGGCTGATGTACGGTAATTTTACCAAGGTTCAAGTTAAAATTCGTCTCGTTTGGAAGTTTGGAGAGGGGAATGCTAGCTCTGCTGTTAACCTCTTCGCTTGACCAATGTTCAAAACTGCAAGATCCATCGTCAATATCCTCCTAGTATTGATGCTTATCGACGTATTCTGGTGGCATTCCATCATTCAACAAATTAATTTATAAGAAGACTTGAACACAAGTGGAATCATCATCATCATCACAAGTGATAATTCTTAAGTATCAAGAAAACGTATATTTTTCTTTCCATGATGATTGAAAACGTATCTCTATCTTACTAAAAGAAGAAGAGAAGACAAATCTACGTTTTTCATTGAAGAGAGAAACCGAATCTCTACCTTTCCATAAAACAAGTAAAGGATCTGTATCTATACTTGAAGCAAGGAGTATTTCAAACTTTCCTTTAAATGAAAAGATAACTTTTCCTAGAAAAACCGCATATCCATCACTTTTTAAGGTGGGAAGACTTATCTTTAACTTTTCATCGGTAATCTTTTAACTTTTAACGGTGATCTTCATCCATACTTGAGACGAGAAAAAGTTCTTCAATCTTCCTACAAAGTGATAAGACACATTGCCATCTGTCTCTGAGACGATAAGACTTATCTCTATCGTTCCATAAGGCGAGAGCACGCATCTTTATCTACACTTTAAGAGTGAACACACTTCTATTTCAATCTTTTGGTAATACATATAAACACGTGTGAAAAATAAATAAATCGAAATACTAATTTTGAAATTTTGCTCAGAAATGCTATGTTACTACAAAAGATTTACCAGACATTTTACAAAAAAATTTGTAAGTAATCAAATGAAAATTGTGTAAGAATATATGAAAATTTACTCCTTTAAGATTGATTACTAGGAAAAAACTTGATTCAGAAACATGGATTTTCAATGATTAATATTACATAGTTGAAAATGAATATTTAAATGAGAAATTTCTGTTATTCTATTTGAGATCGAATATAATAGTAGTAACAATATTAAATTCCTGAAACACAGCTAATAAAGAATTGTATTAGTATCCTTAAGTGTAATTTATAGATGAAGTTTTTAAAAGATTTATCAACTCAATACTTCGAGAAATTTGCTTTAGATTCTAAAGAATGATAATTTCTGACTGATCATTCCATTCACAACTGAAAGAAATTTCCATTACAGTGCTTAACCAAGTGGCAAGGAAAGGTTTTGACGTATCTATTTATAATTTAATTTAAATTTAAAAAAAACATTGAAAAGGGATTGTATGCACATGAATTGGATTAAACTTCAAAATATTAATTAATTTTCGTTTAGTGTTAGTGTTATCTCTGTTTATATAAAAATATTTTTAAATTAATAAATTTTTGATAATATATTTTCACTTCAAATTGACGTGTACTTTATTCAACTATGGAGAAAATTAATAATTACCCCCATTTTTGATTGAGTTAATATTTAAAGGTATAGATTCATAGGCAAAAAATCCAAATATTAAAGAGTTTGTGCAACCACGATAACGATGGTTCCCAGGCAGTTTACAGGAAACTCTAGTAGACCAGCTAGTATCTCAGACATCCAATAGTTAGCGTGTAATTAACATGTGTGCAAAACAGAACCCAATTCGACATAGTCGAGAACATCGGATATGGACAGACATCAACAGAGCTCTCCGATAAATTGCGATTCAATTTACAATGTGAGTCACCTCACAATATAATCTGGGGGAGAACATGGAATGCGTTATTAATCTTATAACATCACAGAATGGAATCAGTGTAAAGGTGATGCGTTTCTGTGCGGGTGAATATAACGTCTGTTGGTCTCATGGACCTTTGAGGTACGGCTCTGTTGAATAATAAGGCCCATATACGCGAGTCTAGAACATTACTTACATTTTCTTCGAAATTATACTGGAACAGACGACAACGTGACATCACATCTTTTTCAAATGGATATATGAGCACATATAATGGGCAAAAATAGCCAATTGGGCAGCATATAACGTGCTATAGGATATCAAACAAATAGAGATTAACATATACAGACAATGGGTAACATATAAGGGATATTAAAATATCCAGACAATGGGAAGCATATAATGTATACAAATATATCCAGACAATGGGCAGCAGAAAATGAACAATAAGGTTAACATTTAAGCATATTCACAAAACAGATGAAAAGTTTCATTTTGTTAGTCTCTATCAATGGCATTGCTAAGCTCAAAGCAATTACGCTAAATCTGCCGTCACAGTTAATCCAGGCCCTCATTCATAGCATAAAACATGCTTGTGGTACTTCAACAGAAAATCAAACCCTTATCAACCAATAGAGAAAAAAGAATTTGTCTTGCGTTTGTTTTGAGACTTTTGCATAAATGAAGGAATGCATATAAGTGTATGATTTCTTAAGACATTCTCTTTATTAGTAGCTGCATAACTAAAAGTACCAGATTTCCTTTCATTTTGCTACTTATTTTACACTGAGTTAAATCGCACTGCCACCTGTATGGTGCTCAAGGATACGGGCATCAACAAGCGTACATCTAGCCTCTTGCCCTGAAGAATTTGGTGGGCCTGGATCTCACGCAGTCGAGATCAGGTGGCATAAGAAACAACAACAACTTATTTTATACAGAGATCCTTCTTTACAAAACTATACTGCTTAATTATGGACACCAGTGTAGGTGAATCAATGTTTCGGAGTATATTACATTCTTGTAAAAATAAATAGTTGAATTAAGGCATATATTTTAGTACCCATCTCATGAAATTAGTTTTATTTCAGTTACATGCTTATAAATATATTATATACATATATTATTTGTGAACATTAATTTTAAACTCTTATGTATAAAAAATATACTTTTCTAAAGATACTTCTAATACTTCCCTTAAAAATACTCTATAAAAATGCACTATAAATAATTAAAATAATACAAAAATAATAATTAATGCTATTTGGCTTTAAATTCAATAAACATATTATTCATAAATATAATACTTTCATGGACACCTAACTCACTGTAGGTAAGTACACAATACTTTATTTTATTTGCTGCAATACTAAATCTGTTGAATAGCATTTCGTATTCAACAAAATAGCATACGCCAGGGCTTCTCAAACTTTCAATATTTGCGACCCAATATTAAATCATAATTTTCATCTCACTTACAATAACAATGTATTGACTTCAATAACACTATACTTTAACTCTAAAGCTACAATACGACTTAAACCCGTTAAGTTCCACCAGTGTTATACAATGTCTTGCTCAACCAAAGCGTTACTTGCCCCGGACGTATATATACGTATTTCCACAGTACGATCTTTTATGTGCACTACTATCCATAAAATTATTCCGAAGACTTTTGAATGCAATAAAAGGATCTTGACAGTTTTTGCAAAGGATTTACTTATTTCAGAGGATTTGCTTATTTATTCCCGCCTCCCCAAATACATCCCATGCGTGTGCCTACCTCGAAAGCGGATTGCGCAATATTTTATATGTAGTTCAGGGATTAATTATAAAGCGTACAAATTATTAAGATAAGTGTTAATTTTTATATACAATTATATATATATGACAAGCCCATGGGGTTACTGGTAATTATTAAACTTGCTCAATAGTATTGTTAATTATGAAATAGAGTGTGAAGTATTGATACATTTAAAGGTTTATTATATCAGTGTAAATGTGTATTTTATTTTTTTATTTTATCAGAATGTATTTTGTTTGTTTAATTTCAATAAATTGATAACTTTTTAAAACAATTATTTGTTTACGACTTTCCAATATGCTCGTGCCCCCTAGGATGGCACACCCCACAGTTTGAGAAACGCTGGCATACGACATTTAGTATTTTAGCTTATCGTGAACTTGGATAGACTTGTACATTTTGTTTCAACAAAAAGAGAGAGGCATATGTTGTTTCGATAATGTTTGTTTTTCCATAAGATACTTTGTTTTTATGCGTATCGTATTTTCCCCCAAAATGTCTCAAGTGTTTGGCAATTATTCCTGAAATGTAGACTCGCTAAATGCAGCATGTTAGTTCTGATTAAAATAATATGAGATCATGTTGTATCAGCTTGTAACGATTTATACCATACTGTTGGCCTTGAATGTAATTTGATTGAACGTTTGAGTCGATAGCAATCAATATGGGAAACATATGTCTTGTTAATTTGTCTTTCTGTATATATATATTGAAATTTATCAGCGATATTAGTGAAAGTCGAGCTTCATGCAGACAATTGTAAATGACAAAATATTCACTTGTTTCAATTAATATCATGAAATTGTCATAAACATTTAAATTCCAAAGGTAAATATCATATTCTGCAATTCTATAAGAATTCATAAAAGTATCTACAATTTGCTGTCCTTTTTGGTCATTGTAAAGTTAACGTATATTTCAATTTAGTCATATTTCTGAATGATAACTCCACGCACAATAAAAAATGTTGCCTCTGTATAAGGATTTTCTGTTACTTGAAACATTTTATTTTTTCAAGCAATGGAATCCACTGCAAGTTCAATTTGGTTAATACCCAGCAATTTTTCTTATCGCATTTTTCAAATAGTATTATATTTTGTTTACTTTTACAACTCTGGTAAATTTCAGCAGCATAATTATGATTTAAAAAGGGTGTCAACTAAATCTCACTTAGGCTTACATAAGACATTCTGCAGCATTTTGGAAGTTTACAGCTTTATGAAAATTAACAGATCCTGCTTTGTATCATCGAAGACAAATTGTGATAAATTAGATTCATTTAATATTAATTAGTTAACTTTAGAGCTACACAATTAACTACAAGTAACGGAATTGTGTGCATTTTAGCACAAATGAAAACGAGTGGTAACACACAACGACTTATTAATTGTAGACTCGAAATATCTAGGAGGATTAACGTTTTCAGTATGCAAGAATATAGTAAACTTCATTTCATTTTAATTATATAAATTTAAATTTTTCTTCACCAAAATATCCGTTTGGATAACAAATTACTGGGAAAAGTACAAAAAATTAATCATAAAAACGTAGCATTGCTTTTTCTTAAATAATATTAATTAATTTTATTGCAATATATTTTAGAAACATGTGGATACAAACATTACTGTAACCATTCTAGAGAGAAAAGTTAGACTTAAAATTTTTTTCAGAATATTTATTAATTAATTATGTATATTGCTATATTTTTGGTTGAAATTAAATATTAATACAGATGATTAGTGAAGAACTTGATATTACTTAAGGGTTTTGACCACTTTTAACTAAAGGAATATGTACATGTGCACCGATGAGCTAAAACCTTATGATCACCAACTCAATAACGCGTTACACCACTTTCTGCTTGCAAAACAGCTGCAACTCACATTTGCATGGATATCACAAGTTTTTGGTTGATGACTAAACATAGGTTGTGTGTGTGTGTACTATTGTCTAAGCAGTGATCCGTAAAATTGAGATATTACTACATGAAAATTTTTGATCTCTGAGTTGCCTTTTCTATAAAAACCCAGATATACACTATCGGATTTAAGATCCAAAAATTTAGGTGTTTAGAATACCAATTGGAATTCTTCCTTATGCTTTTCGAGTTCATCTAACACAATTCTAGTATTGTGACTCGGTGCTGCTGGAAGATTCTATTACCATTTGGGAAAACAGGTATCATATAAGGGTATATCTGATCTGCAATTATACTCAGAAGGTCTACAACTTCTACAGTTCCTTCTACCAGAAATAAATGTCTCAGAGTCATTCATGATAATGTTTTCCAAAACATAGTACCGTCATCACCAGTCAGTGTACCATTCTGGAGGGAGTAACTATTCGACTGTGGAAGACGATGCACCTTGACGCAACCATCGATGTGATGATTGAAAAATCGCGATTCATCTTACCAAGAAACTCTCCTACTCTTATTCATGGGCAAGTATCAATGCTTATGATCTCTCTTTAGACTTAGTTGGCAATGAAGCTTTGTCAGCAGAGACCTGCGAGTGGAACGTCTGCTACGCTATCTCAAATCCAACAGTGTCCACTGAAATGTATGTTCCAAAAATCTTGCACTTGAACCTGCTTTGTATAAATCTGTCAGCTTATCCACTGTCTGGTGCCAATTTTGCTTTACGAAGAAGGAAAATTCCCAAAGCTTTCTTCCTTGATAACACGTGGACGTCCAACAGCTAAGGCCTACTACTTTCAACGTTATTCTTCCTCTTTGCATAAAAAATAAAACATGCAGAGCGCAAACAACCTACCAACCCTGATATTTAGGAAATACTCGTTTCGAGTCCTTCGGGAAATTACAATATATAATCCTTCAAATTCGCTTAGACCAGCCGCCTTTCCATTCACTCGTAAAAATGCACAAATTATAGCTTACCTTCTCGAGCAGCAGTTGAATACATTTCTCTCTTAAACACGTGGCTTCCTCTTCATCAAGACAAATTCATTGAAAAATTTGATGGTTGTAATGTTTTGGCTTAGACAAAGTGTATATACATGATGATACATCATAAAGCTTTAATTACCACTAAAATAATCCAGACGGAGTTTTTTTTCAATATTGTAGAGCTCAATAAAAACTTGTTGCTGGGTCTCTTGTATGGCGTCATTTGTTTTACTAAAACCTTGACCTTACGATGCTTCTTTTTTTTTAATTCTAGAAATTAGAAGAAGATTTTTTCTGACAATATCAAAAGAATAGTATGGATGTGGCAAAATTGCAAAAGTCACATCAATTTCATTTCGCAATCGTATCTAAAGATGTTTAAGCAGGTCTACTGTTGCCATAAGACGAAACGAATGACTTTGCTGATTGTACCGAGGTGTATTTTTATCAAATCAGTTTGCAGCATGACGCAATAGTTATCATCTGACCTTTTAACAGCCTCCTTCCGCCCGAAAAAAAACATAAAAAACAGATAGCATAACCATTTTTATACATTTCTCCACTACAGTTTTCTTGGGAGGGGGGAGATGAGTCCCTTCCTCCTTTTTAGCTTATATCATTGGTCTCTGGATCCTGTAGATAGTTCCAAGAGATTTATCAATAATTATCATATTACTAAAGAGATTATATTCTCCTAGTGTTTACTAATATTTTCCTGTTATAAAACGTTTTGCATTATATTTACGAAAATTAGGAATGCATCAATTTTTGATATTTTGAATTCATTTCTGAATTGTACAAGCAAAAACAATGGTAAAAATTTTAATTTTGATACATTTTTTTTTACATTCTTTATGTCATTAGTCAGATTAAATAACTCATATTTCAATTCTAAAAATACAAGAACGTTGGTAATATTGTAACTTTTCTATTCATATTACTTGTTTTGTGTATTGAATTTTTGCAAACGATGGGAAGTTTCTTAATAAGAAAATGATTCAAAGGCTTGCATTATAATTTTTTTTGCATGAAATTTTTTCACAAAACTCTTTTATTATTCTAAAAAAACTTGAATCGACATTTTATTTATTAATCCAGCTAAATTCCAGTTTAATTATAATCATTAAAATGATGCTCATTTTTTAAAAATTTAGTTAAAAAAAGTGCAATATTTCTTGTTAATACTAAATATATACTTGTTAAAAGTAATATAATTGAATTATAATAAAATATTGTGTCAATATTATTTTTTATTACTTTAATGGAATTGTATAGAAATTAACCAAATATTGTCATTATAAATTAAGTACATATGATGTTTAAACACATGCAGAAAGATAAAAGAATCCTTTCTGGGTGAGTCAGAAAATGAAATAAAATAATTACATGCATTGTGTTTCGGCTCATGCATCTTGATAAAAAGATTTCTTAGTATTCTGTTACACATATATATATAATATGAGCTGGAATCTATTTTTGAGCAAAGTCTAACTGGAAAAGCTTCAGGATATAAAGTGTCAATACACGCTGCATCTTGTTATATATGAAACGGATATCTGATATAAACTCAGTGGAGACGTGTCAAGATTTTATATTAGATATGGAAGTAGAACTGAAAGAGTAGTAAAACCCATTGGGATTACAGTCCCATCCCCACGAGAAATTGAGGTTTCAAAACAAGATATTTCGAAACGTTATCTATTAAGAATCTTAACGAAAAGATTAAACCATTTTTACAAGAAATATATGATATTAAATTTTGTTTACTTCCAAATATAATTGGGTTTTCTAGATACTTTTATGGCAAAAAATAACATTAAGACAAAAAAGAAAAAATATTACTTCGCTTGGAAGCACTAACTGTTTTAGTTTAATGATATCCTTATTTTTGATGTTTTCATTTCACTTTCAGTTTGAAAAAAAATTATTGTTAAATAGACCTTCTCATTGTGATTTAAAAGTGTGTAATTAAAGAATAATTTTATTTCAGAATCAAAACAAATAAATTAAAAATTCTAGAGGGAAGTTAGAAGTAGATAAATTGACGGATTTTTTCTTTAGTTTCACTAAGGTTTATAAACAGTATTTCATTACAACCTATAGCTTTTTTATATTAGACAGCCTGCTTTCATTTCCAACTTTTAATTATACAAACATTAAAGTAACTGAAGTAGGTTTCACTTCCTAAATAAAAATGTGATAGCAAAATTTTGGAATACAGACAATTAAATGTATTCAATTGTGGATTGATGTACTTTCTTAAGAGAAAAGGCTGCGATTGATAACCGCAATATCGGTTCCATCTCCGTGCATTTTACAAGGCAGTTTTTAGTCTAATCTAAATAAGATAGATATACTAAAGATTATATATATATATATATATACATATATATATATATATGTGTGTGTGTGTGTGCGTGTAATAGTTCATCTTGATTTTATATTAAGGCACATTTAATTCGTAATGATCCTGACCCTTCGGGACTCGCGCGTAAATAATTGACTGCCTCGTCTACCTGACGGGAGTTAATCGTAACTGTGTCACTTAGAAAGTAGAATCTTGGCGAATTTAAAGTAATCTTGTATAAGCATCATCGTGCGATTTCTTTCCACCAACCACCGTCTCCGTCTATGGAAGTCATGTGGAACTTATGGTTGCCGTTTTAAATAAAAGCTCTCATTTCTCTTGTAAGAAACCTCCCCCGGTTCTTCTCTTCGCCATGTAGTTCAAGTGTTTGTCTTTTTATGTTTCCTTAAGTGTCATCTAGAGGTGTATGCTTTCGTTTAAATGTATATTAAACTGGATTACAATCAATAAAAGACTGTCTCAATAATGCAACTGTAACAACATCAATAATTCTTCATGATCTATATAAAGAATACCTTGCCAATCGCCATGACTCTATAGAGAGAGAGAAAAAGAGATTTTTTTAATTAAAGTCACACTTTAAATCAATGTATGGTCTTCTGGGGGTGGACCTCCTAATTCTGAACCTCGAAAAAGTGACGAAGATGATACCTGAGCTCGCCCTTTACTCAACGTGAGGAATTAGAGCCACTAGAAGTTTAAAGTGTATCAGCCCCTCTTCAGAGAGTTTTTACAATGCGTGCAGGAGGACTTAAACTCAAGATTCATCGGTCTAGTTTCTGATCCCGTTTCATGACCAGTTAGCTATCAAGCCAAATTACGTATATATTTGTACCATTGTTTGAATAAGGTTTTGCATTTCTTTTACTTTTTTTCGCAAATATTTGCAGTAGTTATCCCCATGAGATGCTGAATTGACCGGGAAAAAACAAACCACCGCATAAAATTTCAGAAAATAATAGTATGCCGTGCTTTTAATCTCTCTTTCTCTCTCTCGGCCCCCAAATTTAATTTCCCCCTTTAAATATGTATGCGTTTGAGTGTGTATGTGTGTTATTCAATTGACCAGAGCATATTATTTCTGATTTAATGAAATTCAAATACTAGAGTACTCTTTTCAACAATATAAAACAGTTATCTGAAATATTGTATGTATAGTTCATAAGACCTTTTCCTCTCTCATTGGAAAATATTGTAAAGGAAAGACGGTTGAAGGATGAACAGTTCATATAAAGAAAAAAGTTTTTGAAAGTGACGCCTGAATTAGCAATTATTAAATATATGAATAAAAATTACAATTTCATATTATTTGTATTCATTCAATAGATACAACTATACATAAATAAAAAGTTTTATGTCCAATTTTAGTGGATAAGACTCACAGACATAAACTGATTATGAAAAATTAAGGAAAATCACAAATATGACGATAATTTAAAAAAATTTGTGTCAAATTTAATGAAACTTATACACATTATACAAAATACAAAACAGAAGAAAGTACAAAATTGCATAAAAAGAAATCACCAGATAATTATGGTGTTATAGAATATACTAGAATATGTTTTCAATGAACAAACTGGATGAGTCAAATTAGTATACGAAAAGTACCTTAAATATGGGGTATGATTTCCGAAGAAGCAATAAAGCACATGCAGGAGTGCTTCTCAAACTTTCTGTATTGGCGACCCAATTTTCAATCATAATTCTTATTGGGCCCGCCCCTATACAATCATAATGCATATAATGTAATAATAATGTACTTTGACACTAAACCTACAATACCATTATAATTATTAACCGTTCAAATTTACAAGATAAGTATTATATTTTGTTATGTTACTTAAAAGTAATACATATTTTAAGTACATTACTTTTAAGTAATAGGATAATTATTATGTTAATTTTCCTTTCTCTAATTTTTAAATTGGAACAGCCTTCAAAATAATATTTAAATAAGATTTATATCCTCCAACATCCATTTCTTAAAAAGATACAAATATCATTAGAAAAATCACAAATTACGTTGCTCTACATAGGATATGAAGAGTAATTATGTTTTTTTTTTCAATATTAAAGCGAGAAGACTTCAAAATGTATAAATCCTGCTGCAGGTGCGCCCTCGATACAAACTTTAATGAATGACTGAGTCACCCCAATACTTCTCATATAATTTTTTTTATTGTGCGCGATAAAAATCATAATTCTAGTGAATCATTTGAGAGAGAGTATACTAACCTACTTTCAAGGACTTTTGAATTTTTCTTTGATTATTTGAGAAAAAATATCCAATCAAACTGAACTAAAATGCTCCAACTGTGCGTGACTTAAAGAAATGACACAGACGGTGTCGGTTTAAGCTCATTTTTGGACCTGGGTGTGGAAGGTTTAAGGGCCCTCTGGGCACTGCCGGATCCAAAGAGAGGCTCTGATCTGGTTAAATCCAGCTTATCTGGTTGCTCGCCCCTTGCAGATAAACTGATTCTGTACCCCCACGTGATTGATTTCGGGGTACAAGTGTATTCAATATAAAAATATGGATGTTTGTTCCAAAAAGTATTATTTTAAACGTTTTTAATTATGATTTACACGTTTGAGAGTTCTCTTAAGAAATAAATCTTGCCCAATATTCCTTCAAAATGCTCTCTGTGCTTTTCCACTCTTTTGCATGAAAAAAAAGCGCAACAGAAATGCATTATTTACAACTTAACTAAATGAAAATAAACACATAAGAAGGGGCGGTACTAGCCATACCAATAAGTTTGAAGATCAATCAGATGATCGGCAAATGTATTTTGCTGTCTGGGTAAAAAGTGAATTAAGAGTCTTCCTTTTCTTCCTGCAGCTAACGCACAGTATTTCAATAACAGTGATGAATTTTTTATCATCTTAAAATTTTGTTAATGTAGGTCAGGTTTTTTCTCTGAATGATTAGTATTTTAGGTTTAAAAAGAAAACATTATAAAAATTCTCTCATCGTCGGATTACAGCAAATCAAACAAAATGTTTTTATTTGGTTATAGGATAAAAAAATAGCTAGTAAACATGTTGAACGAATATTTTCTATGAAGTTATATCCTCAGATAATATAAATAAATCATATCAATGTAAATGCGTGTTTTTTATTATGTCAGAAAGTATTTTGTTTTACTTCTTTTCAATAAATTATTTTTTAATCGTATTTTCGATATGCTCGTGCCCCTCTAGTGGGTTATCACTCCCCGAGGGGGGGAGCACCCTATAATTTGAGTAACGCTGTTATTCAGTGATGTGTGATGCTCTTAACTACACAGTCTATTAACTTCGTTTGAAGTACGAGCCATTGCTCTTCTAAGACATTTAAAAGCGTGACTGGGATCGCAGAAGAGAGTTTCAGAGCAGCTCCACGTCGTCCTGGATCGTTCCAAACATGCTAGATAGGGTTAAGTTCCAGTGACCAAGTTGGCCACTGCATTCGATGAATTTTTTCCTGCACAATATAAGCATCTTCGTTGCGAGCCATGTGTGTTCTCTCATTATCATTCTGTAGCGCTAAAGTTTCACCTAATACGCCCGCATAGGGGCGCACATAAGCATCCAGGGATGTCTTTAGGATTCAGCATTAACATTTCCTTTGGGAAAGACATGGAGGTCTATGCATCCACCCAAGAAGATCCCAACCCAAACACTTACTGATCAATGTGCCTCTCATTCATGGATGTGTCATAGCTGACAACAAGTTCCAGGTTCTCTCCAAATGAAAATTTGCCTACCCTCTCTTTCAACGTTAAACCTGGACTCATCCATGAAAAGAATAGCCCTCCATCGATCGCGTATTTGGCACAGACATGTTGATATGCTCACTGAAAACGTTCCTTCCAATGAAGTGACGTGAGCGGGACGCAAATGATTGGTCGTCTCGCATAAAGATCACATTCATGCAGCCTTCAAAAAACGGTTGACCTTGATACCAACCTATTGAGTTTGCAGCGAGATAGGGTCTGAGTTCAGCTACATTTACGATCATACGCATTATGACAAATTTCGGTCAAAGGCATTTGTGGAAGCGCATGGCCATTCTTGGCTGAACCTTCTGGATATCGAATCTGTGGTTAGAAGTTGTTGCCACAGTCTATGAATCACAAATGGGCTTAGATTCAACCATCTAGTCACTTCTATATGACTTTGTTCTGCATCTCGTCTCCTAATCGCTAGCCATCGCAGTTCTTTAATCAAATGATGTTTGGAAGACATTGTGTAACGAGTTTTTTCAGGCTTTTTACTAATCCTCATGGGGAAAATATTCTTCAACTGTGATTTTAGTTCGAAAACCGCTCTTTGATGAGATGACTTGATTTGTGCAAATGCGCCTTCTATTTATGTGCCAGTCGTTGAGTAGGCGAAGCCGTTGATAGTAAGCTGAAATCCAAGAGTTAGTAAGCACCGACTGGTGGTTACGTATCTTATCATTAATAGTAGAAATAAAATTTACCAGAATTGTGGAAGGCAGCAACTTTGTAGCTGAACGATCCATCAATCTGCGATCAGGATCATACAGAGAAATTAAGGCAAAAATAATTACATTCCACAATTTAGTTTCCTAAATTCAGGTTAAGATTTCTTATTGCTTCAAAAGTTAAGTTATAAAAAGTTGTAAGAGTGCATTTCGTAAAGAGTTAAGAGTTGAGCAAAATTAGTTATTCTAATATAATATCTGTTTCTTTCCCTAACCCTTCGGTACCCGTAACATTCGGTTACTATTGTGCTATAACAGATTTCTTATCTTAGACACGCAGCGACTATTGCCGCATAACTCTGAGACATCCACTTTTATACTCATTGCAAATAACGTATTCTGACTGCATCACTGCTATTTTGTATAATATAGCATCGTTCATAGCTCCTTTTTTAATACAAATATATTTTAATTTCATAGAGAATGTGTTTGGGGGGGAGGGAGAGTAATCACTATTTGTGTGATTTTTTTGCCTTATTTTGAGATAACCAGTGTAATTTAAAGAATAATTCTACTCATCGGGATATTGAACCCGAACAAAATATACATACAAATTATAATTTAATAAAGTATCTTTTAATTACCTTGAAATACTCTTTACTATTTTCAAGTGATGTTACTTAGGATATTTATTTATGTTAATACCTGAAAGATTATTAACAATTTTATTACTTCCATTTATTTCTATACTAATACGTATTGTTATTTATTAGTACACTTTCAAATGCTTCCCTTCTATATTTTCAATTTAAATATGTTTAAAAAGTAATTGATTTCATATATTTCATTGTTCATTCACAACAAGAATTTTTCAAGTTCAAACAATACCATGAAACACTATATAATGTTCTGTTTTGCCGTGTATTATTTTGTGATGGTACTGGATTTGTATTTCACACTTAACTACCTGCGATTTCTTATATAGATTTGCGAGATCTTGGAAAAGTTCCAAAGTGCCTGGTTGTTACACACAAAAAATCTTTAGTTCGTGAGAGATCTAACAATCAAGTTGACAAACGAAACATTTACAAGCATGAAGACAATCAGTAGAAATGATTTCCATGTGCGGTCAGGCATTATTCTGTTGAAATGCTAAGCCAAATGGCAATGAATTGATGGGCAATACCCGGAAAATCAGACTATTGTAGATGCCCGGTCGTTCTGGAAGAATATCCTGGATGACACCCAAAAGATTCCAGCTATCACAAAAAATGACTACCGAAAACATCATTCTCGACAGCCGGCTTCTTAAGGGACGATTGCTAAAATAATGTGTCATCCATTGCCTAATTGTATATTGCAAACATCTACTTAAAATCATATAATTATTTACTACTTATAGTACAAAATGAGAATAATGTGTCATAAGATGTTTACTTACTTAAGTCCCACAGAAAATTAATGTAAATTAACTTTTAAAGCATCAAATCGAAAAAACTTATAACATTTTAAGATGCAGACATTTCCAATTTACAGAAGAGAACTCAAGGGTTACAGTAATTTATAATTTTATCCTCATTCAAAAAACTTATTTCGTGCAAAATAATTAAGATTTAATCATGCTAACTTCAAATTGTTTCAAATTCTTAAGGTATCATGTAATAAAGTCTAGGAGAGTGGGGTATTAGTTCAGATATTCTGTCGTAATTTTAAGATAGTTGCAAAGTATGAGATACTCATGTCTCTGAAATTCTCGTACGTTCTTGGATGCCGTTATTTGTAATAAATTACAAGTGACTTTTATAAAACTCTTAAATACAGTTATTAATCTTTTTGTTAATGAAGAGAAATTTATATAAAAAATCTGGCACTCACAATGGATAATTTCATTGTCAATCATAGATTGAATGCTTAATTGTATAAATATTGAGAGAAAGAGAGTTTCTGAATATAATCTCGTTCATTTGATATTTACATCAAACCATTAAAGTACACATGATACTTTTAAAATTTATTCAAGATATATTTAAATGGCTCGGTAAAGAAACGGTACAGTATGTTATTTATGATACTATATATATACAAGTAATCGTCATAATTATACACAGATAATTCTGATGTATGATTGATAAAATAAATTTATCGAACAATTCATTTTATTTACAACATGAAGATGCTTTTTTTAGTTATTTAATTATTTTTATTGAATCTTACTGTAGTTAGCCATCACTGTGCTTCTATAGTCATAATAAATAAATTTTCTATTTAACTGTTAGTAAAATTACTAATACATGTGTCTACATGAGAACTTTAAGAAAACACATTACACATTGCACTTAATTTAGTTTTAAGTACAATATTCTCTATTTACAGGAGAAAATTATGTTACTTGCAGATTTTCAATGGTATATATATATATATATATATAAGGTCCTTTCTATTAAATGCTTTTCAAATTGATTACGAGCCGGAAAAATGCATGGTAGTAAAATGATAAGGTAGAAAAATGTTTATGAAAACAAATTTTTCTGTTCACTTTGAAAAATTTAGCTCGTAAAGATGAAAACATTCATACATTAGAATTCCTTCTGTCGTATTTATAGTGAAAAATTTAAGAAGGATATGAGATAAAAGTTTCAAGGGGAAAAAAAGCAAAATATTTTTTTTAAAGTCATTTATGTAATATATTTTTCTTTACAAATGGATTATATAAGTCGCCGAACTTTTTTTTACCTAAAAAAATTATTCTTTCTATATAAATTTAATTTTTTACATTGATATGTTGAAGCATTACAAAAGTACATTTTCTTGTATTAAAAAACTAAAAGTGCTATATATATATATCAAGTAGAATCACTTAACATCAAATCATACAACTAAAAAAAAGTCAGAGAAAAAGAGAATAAAAAGTCCCTAGCTGATAAAAATTTTAAAAGAAAACATTACTTTTCCCTTAAATCTCAAATTATAGTGTTAATTTCAGCATGACACAAACTACCTCCTTTATTTTACGGAAAGCAATCTCTTAATTTAGCGATCACAGTAAAGATCCTCAACTTTTTCTCCCCCAAGACTCTTTAAAACGATTTTTAATGTTAAATAAATAAAAAAAAACTCATTCTCCGACATAAATAAATAACGGGTCTTTATCACGCTCTTTCTCCCTTCATATCTGGGACTTTAATTCGCAACGCGGTGGTTGTAAGGGGTGGCAGCTCTGGCGATAAATCGACGGCACCACCTAAGTCACCAGCTTTCATTCCAAGCTGTCGCTAGAATTATTTACAAAAATAGCTAAAGCGGATAATATACGAAATTCCTTGGACCGTCCACCGATAAATAGAATTTCAGCAATCGTTGACAGGGATAAGTTTTAAAAGAATGGGCTGCAACGAAACCATGTTGTGGAGCGTATACTAGTTATGGACTACGTTAAACAAAGACCCATTTTGCGGTACAATATCATCTAGTCTAATATACTTTATTATATTTAAAATTTTTACATATCTCGTGCTTATTTGAAATTCAGATTACATTCGTATTCTGTTCCCAACAAGAGTAATAAATCGTTTCTTCCTTTTAACAACATTTTTTATAAATTTCTTTTACCGAAACAATCGTAAAATTTTATTACACTTAAAAAATTTTATTCTTTTAAACTCATTTTATATTTAAATAAAATTTAAAATCCATCTCTGTTATCTTGTTGAAAATCAATATAGTTTTAAAAAGTTTGTTTGTCTTCTTTTTGTAACTATAATATTAATAATTAAAAGAATTATATATTTACATATTTTAGCAATAATTATATTTTTATTAGTGGTATTACTCTATTTTAGTATTAGTAAGAATAATTAGAAAATACTGATAGTACAGTACTGTTAATAATCACTAACAAGTAAAATATATTTTGCAGTATATAGTACTTAATGAATAATAGTATTGACAGTTGCAGCATCTAAAATAGTAGTAGTAACTATTAATCTTAATAATGGTAGCAAATAGTAGTAGTAGAAGGTATTAATATAGCAGTGATAAATAATAGTTATAGTAGCAATATTTGATTTGATTTATTTATTAACATTCCCCATTAATGTAATTTGAGGGTTATTAGCGGAATGTGTCCCAGATGACAGAGCTCACGAAATAGCCTTAGATTATTTTGAACGAATTTCGTTGTTTTGAATTTCAGTCTGCTCTGATATTGCCGCACAAAATAAAGTCAAATTTTTGAAGCAACTTCATCAACAAGGTGAACAGACCATTTGTTTCAGAAATTCCTGAGTAGCAGGCTTCGTAGTACTGCCGTCGTAAAAACATATCAGGAAATATTCTCCTTTATTTGACATTGGTTGTTGAAGTAGCTTATTAATGATTTCATACAGATTTCTGCAATAGACATACACCCTTTAAATAGATCGAACGTGGTGCATAACAATTTCCCAAACTTTATTTTCAATTGTGTCGTTGATTCAGTCATGTAGCACTTTTTATATGTAACTACAGTACCGCATATATACAATACACACACACTAAAATGTTCATTTACCCAAAATATACCCAATCGTAGTGTAGAAACAAATGCTCATCCTTCTATCAGAAAAATATCGCATTTTATCTATCCCATAAACATAAGATATGTTTTAAGATGCCAAAATTTCCAACATTTATGCATATCGTGCAGGAAGTGACTGTCATAATAATGTGACTTTTGGTTTTTGAATTAAATTTCTTGTTGTTGTTGCTAATCCCACCTGTCTGAAGTGTCAGATCAAGAACCACGAATTTCATCGTGGCAAGAGGCTGGATTCTTTCGTTTGTCATTAGCCGTATCTTTGCCCACCATTCAAGTGACAGTACGAATTGGCTCACCCCCCCCCCAATTTTAGGAGAGGATGGGGCTTCACGGCTATTTAGAGTATCCTCATGCAGCATAGGCACCATATACATTTTCAAACATCTATGCCTCATCCGGGATTCGAGTGCAGACCCAACGGTACAGCAACCGGCGTCACTAAGCACTTTAACGGATGGGTGACAGAATTAAACTTAATTGTATTATATAGCATCAGTGTTTCTAATAACTATTTGAAAATTAATGAACCTGGTTGTTATAGTATGTACTAGTAAAATTATATCAGAACTATAAAATTATTATAAATAATGTTTTTATTGTCATATTGTTATAAAAAAACGAATCTAATAATTATTAATATTTTGAACTTGTACTAACCAACCAAAATAATTGTTCTATATTTGTCATACATTCGTATATGTTTAGTATTAAATAAATAATCTTCATAAAATCTAAACAGAGATGGAAATTATAATAATTTTACAGATTTTTGCTGAAGCCTAAATATAAATTTTAATAAGTTAAACAAATATTTCATTTACTTTCTTCTTCTTCCATTATTAAACAATTTTTAATATTGGAAGTTTAAACAGTTTAAACTTTTTCTTTCATAACTCTAAAAAGTTATAAGCTATAATTCCTACAGAGGCCTTACAATGAGATTTATCTAGCATTATTTTTATTTTATAGATTGACTTTTCCAACGTTATAATGACTTTTTCGCCTTATTTCTTGTTTCTAAGCTAATAAAAATAAACCGTATGCATGTGTATGTACAAGGTATTTCTACCTTAACTCTAATGTTGTCATCTATTATGTTGAGCTTCTGTTTGAATTGCATTTATTAAAAAGAACTAAAATGTTTGTTTTCATGTTCTGTCAGGATGTGTTCCCTTAATGTTTGTAATAATTATTTATAACTAAGTGTATATATATACAGAAGAAACGTAGAGCATTATTACAAAATAGAAATAATTACGTATTTTTTATTAGGAAAACATACATTGATGAATAATTAATTTTGTAAACATTTTCTATAAACAGACAAAACATTTTAACGAAGTATATATATATTACCTTTATGTCTGTGTGTCAATTGTTTTTCAGTTCATTTTAGTGTAAGAGTCTGCAATTTTTTAAAGTTAGAATCTTGTTTTTTTTGGTTTTTGTAGATGGGAATATATCAAATTTAATATTATAAGAAATTGGAAAAGATTCATTTCTTAAACAAATTTTAAATTATCTATTAATTTTCATATTAAAATTGAAGTTGAGCATAATCTTAATAATTTTGCAATGCAATTACATAAGACTTAATCAGTTTACGAAAACGTGCACAAATGTAAGAAACTTTTTTTTTGTTTTTGCTCTTGATTTTCCAGAAGTGTAAATTCCCTGATTCACATATGCGTAGCTCTCTTTTTAAACTTTTATATATATATATATATTTCTTTTTTTTTCTATTTACTTACTTAAAACACTTTTTTTTCTTTCTAGTTTCCATGTTCTAGTTCATTTTTCTTTTGCATATAAGAGATGTAGCGTAAAAAATACAAATATATATCAGGTACAAAGTTATTTAAAAAGAAATATATATATATATATATATATGCAAGTGATTACATTCATGAACAAAAACATAATTTATATTTGATGTTTAATATTCATGATGTATATTTTTATCTAATGACCTACTTATAAATACACAAGACTATCATATTTAGTAATCTATTCAAGGTCACTCTGAAATATTTCTGCAGTGCGATTACTATGTTAGTCTGTTTACACAAAAGTGATCTTCAATGGAAAATCAAATATTTTTTACATCATGTTTATAATAGTTTTAAAACTGATGCTTGAATTTTAAAATAGGTTTTTGTGAGTTCATTTTATTTAATTAATAGAAACATCAAATACTGATTAAGGTACAAGAAAATATATGCAATTATTTCAAAGAGTTTCAAAAGAAAACGAATTATACACACTAATCTAATCCCATTGATTATACTTATACATCTTTTATACTTTTTCTACAACTCGAAATTAGTTTCATGAAAGACTTGTTTTCTAAAATCATATTTTATGCAGTCAACAACCCACGTAAATTCTATGATTGTTGTTTGAAGCTTCATGTGAAAGTTACTCTTCTAACTTAGAATTGGAAAAAATTCGACTTATTTCTGAAATTTTTCGGTGCAAATAATTAGGAAAAATATATTGAAATGTTCAATGTTAAATTATTTTTATTATTGCAGATTCAAAGTAAAGTTATACAAACATGGAAGCCAAATACATTGGGAAATGATAGATCATATGTAAGTGGAGTTACCAGAGAGGGATAGCCACAGAAAAAAAATTAAAAATAATAATTAAGTACTATTGTAAATATCAAAAGTTGTTTTTGTTAGATTGTTCAATTTCCGGTTTCTTTTATTTCAGTTTAATTCAAAAATTCAGTGAAAATCCATTCAGGTGACTATTCCGTACCTGGGCTGAAACCTTCATCTAAGTATCAAGATTTTGAGCCTTAACGTACTTTATTGCATCAGCCTCCTTAGAGCTATCTACATTTATTGTATTGTATTTAAAATCTCCTCGATGTATTGTTTGTTGTGCATCAACGCATTAATAACAAATAAAAATATCTGAAATTGATTATAGATATGTGTGTTTATTTTTCCAATGTAGGTTTCCTATTTCATTTCAATTGCAGTTGTTATTTCCTACTTTTTTATTTCCAATAGGTTTCTTTATATGATTTACTATACTTTTTAAGATTAAGACCGTAGAAGAGTTAACAGAACACATATTTGCTCCATGAGTTAGAAAGATAAACGTAATTGCCATTGCAGTACTTTTAGAAAAGATGTCTTTTTCATTTTATTTTCCAAAAGGAGTTATGCTATTGGTTAAATTTCAGTATCTTTAAAACAATGCCAAGTAAAAATGATGTATTCTTATAAAGACTTTTGAGAACATCAGGTATATGATTGCTCATTATAAACAATGTGTTGATAAGAACACATAAATATTGTGTTATTATGCACTCAAAATGTCTCTAAAATAATTGAAAATTAATATCATTTAAGGAGAAAATTACAATAACATACATTTAAAGATCATTTAAATAAAAAACTACAGATCTCATATACATAATTTCGCTAATAATCCTAAAATTAGCTATCTATTTATAAAGTCATTTTACCTATAAATGCATTAGCCATTAGCGTAAACAAATGTTTTTTTTTTAATTCTAAATCTTCATTACATTTTTCAATAGAGATTATATTTTGTGTAGGCCATAAAACAGGAAATTTAGGTGCTTAAGTATTAGTTAATTAATTTCACCAAACCATTAAATATCGTATGGACAAACAAGATTAATGCGTATTTACACACATGGAATTAACTTTCCACTATTGGCTGCTTATAGTGCTATATGGCGACACCTTTTGATTTAATGAAATTAGTCGACAAAGTAGTACGTAAGTACCGAAATTTGTGACATTTGAGATAATCACAATGCATTTGAAAAATACTTGCAACATGATTTTGATTCTCCTTTTATATATATATATATATTATATGTCTATTACTAGAGACCACTTGTGCTCCCCTATTTCTGGCAGTATATGAATTCCATGTCCGAAAAATGATACGTCTTTTGAGGCTGTCCTAGAATCAGCCCATCTTTTGGTATATTCATAAGAATAGAAGAGCTGTTTGGACATATCATATGCCATCGAACAGAATAAAAGATAATTGGAAGGGGATATGTCAGGTGAATACGGTGGGTGAGGTAGGACTTCCCATATTTAAACGTTTCCAGCTTGATTTTTATTAGTTTGCACCATGTAGCCGAGTTACAAAATCACTTTGATGTTTCATTTCTCATATAGAAGCCATTTTTTCTTTAAGGCTTGACTGAAATGCTTATTGAAATCGATAAAATTCGCTCATGAATTCGGTTTGGGCAGCGTATAATATGTATATTACAGACTGCGGATCCCACCAAATGCATAATACAAACTTCGAAATATGGATATTTGGTTTTGTTGACGATGTCTATGCATATCCAAACCTAACTCACTATCTTCTAAGCTTTGGATTATCATACTCTATCCACTTTTTATTTCCAGTATCGATACGGTGCAAATCAATTTTCTATTTCTACCATTGAAGCACTAGTTCGCACGTAAGAAACATTCACACGTCTCTCGGCTTCAATTTATACGAAACCCAATGTTCTTACATCTGGATCATTCCTAACGCTTTCAAACGTTTCGGAACTGTTAACCCTTTCGCTGCGTAGTTATTTTATCAAAGTAGGTTCAAAAAATGGCGTAATGTTTTATAACATATTTCAATACACAATAAATTTACATTTTAAGATTAAAATATACAAAAAAATTGTGAAATACTTTTTACATGAAATACTTTGGTGAACGAACATGCATTGAAGCTCAAGCTTGCATACAATACTTCCCTGCGTATGCGTTATCATCTTAAATTAGATGCACGTTGTCCTGGTAGTATCGCCAAGGTAGTCCCATGGAACACAAGTATCACGTTATAGAAGTAATAAAAACGAACAAAATAAATCACAGAAATAAACAGTAAATCAAAAAGAAACGCTGGGAAAACAAACCAATAAATTTACAAAATTAAATCAATTAACTACAAAAGCTAATCGATGAGTTACAGAAACAAATCTGTACTTACTAGGATTTCCGATTTTCAGGTTTTTTTCATTCCCGAGAATTTCTTGGAAATCCCGAACAATATTTTAAAATAAGTTTTTTTTAAAAATTGATATCAATAAAAATTATAAAAAATAAGGATACATATAAATTCAAAAATTTTACTGAATTATACATTTACATAACAATACAAAAAACATGTCAATTATTTCTTTTTAAAGTGTTATTTGAGAAAACATAAGCAATCTATGATTTAATCACTCTGCTCGGTTCTTGAAGAATTTTCAAAGCCTAACCCAGTTTCACATGTTTGAGATTTAATTTAAAATTATTGTTTAATTCAATCTTGTATGAATTATTTTTCTAATGTTGCTACTAATAGATAATATTAATAAGTACTTGAAAATGTTTTTGCTGCTGGAGTGATGAACACATATATTAAAATATGAATTCTTGTATTTAAGAGATATTATTTGTGCAACCAATTTTTTTATGAAATGTTTAAATTTTTGTTACATAAAAATAACTAAATATTAATGTAGGAATCTCACACAAAAAGTTGGTTAAAAATAAGAAAAATTGTGAGATTTTTAAAAAATTATCTCGGTTGAAACAGTTCGGGGTTCATTCCTTCCTCAAAGTGTGGATTCATTTTAATAGATTATAAAGTAAGTATCACACACACACATAAAATTTACGATACTAACGTAAATCTAGGTATCAGAACTTCGCCCAAATTGTGGTTCTGGTAGACTATGAAATGATGTCCCTTCAAAAACTAAATATTTTTAAATAATGAAGCAAAGCTCAACAGACTAACAGGATCTGTTATCAGGGCATATTGTTCCATGTAACATGTTGCAGTGACAAGCTGTAAAACTCTCCCTAACCCTACGTGGGTGTTACTGCGTCTCTTATTACATTCTTATCCCACTGCTGGGGGCTCAAACAGATGTTTCTCCTTCCAATGAATTTGGGGTGAACGGGGTCAGCTAAAATTTATATTGGAGATCAAAACCCACTGTTAAGTCCAAACTAGCTACCTTGGATTAATGCAGTGCCGTGTTGTTCCCGGGAACAAAGTATAATTCCCGGAATACAAAAGCAGGAGAATATTATGATTTCCTGGGAAAGAAACCCAAGAACTAACGTATTATACGCATTAAATTACGTCTATCGATGAGGTGAAATTAGTCGATGGTATAAGACTTGTATTAAAAAATCAATAAGTTTACAAAATAATGAGAATGCAATTTTATAGGAAACAATCTGGAAAACATCAGGTGGCCAATTGAATTATTTATTTGAATATGTATTTATTGGCCTACACATTTAATGAAAACATCAAAATATGTAGTCTTTTTTAGAAAAACTATTAAACAATTTCAGTCAATTTTATTAAATACATTAGAAATAACTTTCATTTAATGAAAAAAAAGGAAATCTCACACATTTTTTTTCTTTCCTTACTAATATTTTTTTTTTCCATTAGGTACTTTAAACCACACAAAAAAAATTATGAATGATGACAAAGCAAAGCGTGACATAATCTAAGCAAATCATGCTAGTTTATGTTATTACTATTGTAACATCAATTCCCTTGCCTTTATTGCACTGCATTCATTCTGCAATGAACCGTGTTTCATTTTGACGGAAAGAAATTATCACGGAGAGATTGGAGGCACAGCATTTGAATGCTATTAATCATGCACATTCTCACTTCAGAAACGCAATTAATTAACCACTTGTCGAGATTTCGGAGGCCCCGGAATCTAATATCGAGACATATGGTCATACTTTAGTGTGATGAATGGAATTTGGACGAACGTGCTGGAATTCAGAATTCAAAAACTATTTTTAAAGTTATTGATGTGTTGCAAACCACATTTTCACTGGAAGTAAAATATAGTTGTGTGAAAATGTGTCAAGAATATCGTAAAGAATAGCAAAGGCTTCCATACGAAGAGTAGGAAGCTCCGATGAAGAATGGTATGAGTCAGTATTTGAGGAGAAGAATAAATAGAGAAATTTATTAACGGGAAAGCGAATAGGGTAAACAGCTAAAATATAAATGTAAAGTATATTAATATAATCCACAAATTTTTTATGTATCTTATTTACTATTCCATTAACAATAAATACCTTTTTTTATTGAAAGTAGTTGGTATGATTGGTTTTCGTTTCTACTCACCTAAACATACAATATATATTTTTGAATACTAAGTATGGCGCCAATTCACGGGTATTACTAAAATAAGGAGTATACAGAGTAAAAAGTTAAAGAAATAATAACAAAGATCTTTGCATAACCTGTGACTTTGATAAATAACATGGCTGTGTAAAATGACGTCAGTAAAAAATTTTAAGAAAATTGTGAATTATGTGGTCACAGTAGTTCATGATGTAGGAGAGGGTAGCAATTTTTTCCATTTTCAAAAATCATTTCCACCTCACTTAAAGTGATTTTTTATATTTTTCCCCAGAACAGTATCCTCTCTTTCACCCCGCGCCTACTGGACGTGAAGGAAGTTTTGGGCATATTTTTTAAACAGCGCTTTTATTTGAGAATTATTTATGGTAAATTAATTTTAGGGATAAAATTGGAAAGAATTTTCTTTGTAATGTTTCAATCTGATTTAAATTACTTCTGAGTAAACCAAAATATATTTCTTATAAATTTTAATTAAATTTCATTCAAGATGAATTCCGAATGGTTTGATTCAACAAGAAATTGAGTGAGTTACTGAAAGTATATTCACTTGAATGCAACAATTTGCACATTGAAATGGAGCAATTAGGATGTTTCCAATTTAATTATATATTAAAGGAAATTCCGAAGCTTGTACATACTACATTGCCAGATTTCACCAAAATAATGAAAGGCAATGCTTAGTAAAAAATCATTGCAGACATTTTTGAACTAAATCTATTTAACAGGTTTGTTGTTGTTATTGTCGTGTATGACAAAGTGCAAAGGTATTGCATATAACAAAATAAAGATAAAGAAATGAGTCAAATATTGCCAAAGGCGTGAATCACTGCCGTTGCAACATCCATGGCACGATCCGAGTATAGGATGTCCATACTGTAGTCATTGTCTATTTTAAAAAGGGCACCAATAATGGAAGGACAGTTAAAAAGATATTTGGGATCCAGTTGCTTGCCTGGGCAGTGCCTGCATTCCACATATGATCTGGATCCATCAGGCAGAATCTTCATGCCCTTAAAATGTTTTGTCCTTAGTCTGGTTATTGTTGTTTTAATTTCTCGGCTATAATTTAATTCTGGCAGCGAGAATTTTTTTCTTGGGTTTGAGCAGAGCTTTTGTTGTGCAACTGCATTGGCATCAAAGACCGTAGTCGAAGAAGTTACACGTTCAAGGGTCCTGGCTTCATTGGCAAAGAAATCGGCCATCTCGTTCCCCTCGATGTCAACATGGGCCGGGATCCACTGGAGGGTGCATGATTTGACCAATGCACCAATGAAAGTAAAGAGAGTTGATTCTTGGAGAGTCCCATTTTTTCTTCATGATGGTCAAACATTAGAACCGGAATCTCACGGTAGAACGGAGAGAGCAATGATGCGTCGGAAATAGCGATATTGTCATGTAGTAATATCTAGGCTGTCCTAATTGCTATGAGCTTACACGTGAGTTGGCATTTGCCTGCGAGACCTGTGCTTTGAGTTGTATTATTGTATTTAAGAAACCAGATCCCCTATTCACTCTATTTAACAGGTTTGCACTCTTTTATTGTAATTCGAAAAGGACACTTATTTGCTATTTGTAGATTTTTTTAAAGGGATTACTTCAGGTTGCACTATTCTGATTTCCATAATGTTTAAAAGAATCTTGTTTAAGAAATAAACGAAATAAAAAAATGACTGAGCATTGATACGGGATTGTTTCCTAAATTTGTTGTATTGTTGTTAATAATTTAAAATTAAGTTTCTTCCATATATTTTTTATTTTTTTTATTTTTAAATGTTTTCTTTGTTTGAAATTTTAGTAATCTATTAAAATTTCAAAATAATACAATTTTAATAATAATAATAATATATATTGTATTTTACAAAGTGTACAGATACAAAACTATAAATAGTTTTTTTAAATATTCCTTTTTTTGTTGGGAAATCTACACTTTCTAGACGTAGCGTTTAAAACTATATAATGATGATCATCTACTGTGTACTAGCACCATAACTTAGATTACTAAAATAATATTATATTTTTCCATTAAAATTGAGAGATATCTCTTTTTCTTTGTTTATCTTAAGATGATCCCTTAAAGGAATATATTATAATCGCAAAGTTATTCATTCAAAGAACAGGTCTCAAAGACTAATTATTTTGTGAATGACGCACAATTTTGAACCACAATCAGAAAGTGAGAAAAGAGATATACCTTTAATCAGTGTGTGGAGGGGAGGTTGAGATTAGCCATAGTCAATATAATTTCAATTTGTTTTCAGTACGAACAACACCACCAGTAATATTAACAAAAGTTAAGAGTTGCACCCAAATACTAAATTTGAATAACAATATCGAGGCAGATGAGATACAAGAAGACTGTAAATAAACAGGTCACTTACGTCTAAACACTAATTTCTAATTCTTAGCGACCTAATCTAATTTGATTTCTGTTTGACAAAGCGTCAACTTTAATATTACAATATTGAGCTACTAAATATCCACGCCTCACTTCAAGTTTAATCAATCACTGCTAGCTGTAGCAGTCCAACCTCTCTCTAATCTCTAACTCTTGAAACTTTAATTCTTATATACAAGACTTAATTTACATACTCACAACTTCTGCTTCGAAGTAGAGTTTTCAATAAATTAAATTTTAAAGACCCATTTTTCCCCAAGAGGATTGTTAGTTGGAAAACTTCTAATAGACCTGTAACAAAGGGACAAGGACGATATTTGAACTTAAACTGGCATGGCCTCACTCTTCCCACATCAACCCAAACGGAAGAGTTTGAGATACATATTTAACGGAGAGGTATATTTAATGTGCCTCAAGCCTTCTTCTCGGCAATACTTCCATATCATCAGGGCTGACCACGAGATCCTGACTATGACCACTGGTCAACCATTGTCTTCTTAAACAAATGCTAAATAGAGTAATGGTCCAAAGAAAAGCTTTTTTTCCACAATTAAGTACATGTAAATATTAAAACAAATCACTTCTGATAAATTTTTAGTTTTACTTTCCGTAGTTTTACTATATTTCTTACATTTTGCTTAATTGAATGTTTATAAAATTATTTAGTAAACGTTAACAACTCCAAAAAGGGTAATGATTAAAGTCAAATTAAGTAAATGTTTATGCAAAATTTATTTTATTTATAAGCGAAATACCGACTGACAACAGATTTATCTTCTGTGATAAAGATGTATGCATCGTAAAATTTCAAATTATGAATAAATGCTTAAGCACATTATAGTTGTAATACAAGATAAGTAATGAAGACACTTGGAGGCCATTTCCGATGATATATTACATATTTCACATTTATATATACATATTCATAGACTTTTTCTTGGTTATTTATTAACACTACCGCATCTTTCACACGTTTACACATTTATAACAACTTTACAAGAATTATGTACTTTTATTTCTAAGAATGAGTATTTATTCAATAAATCTTTTCCCAATAGATAATATTTCAACGAAAATAAATTTCCTAAAATTTCAAGAGACTTACTGATTAAATTACAAATTGAACTAAATTTAAGTTCTGTAATAATTTTATATATATGAATTCCACTTTAATCTATAATCATTTTCAAGACAGCGTATTTGTTTTGGGGCCTATACATTCTATAAATCGTTATCCATGCTTTCAATTAGGTTATAAATTAATAAAAATAATTTGCAAATAAGAATGGTTGGGTTTTTGACCTTTGATCCTGCAATATATTCTTTATCAAATGTTCACTTTCAAATAAAACATTGCTTATAAATTTTTCATGGTTTTTTGGTAAAAACCCTTCATTAATGTACTTTTGTCATTAATTTTTTTTTTTTAAAAAAAAGTTCAACGATTAATAAACTAGTTTACGTACATTAGTTTACTTACCGGTAGAATTCCGAAACAATTTTTAGAACTTGTATCGCTATAAAATAATGCATTTGTTTTATTTCATCAATGAGCATTTAAGAATCATTCAAGCTCATAAAAAATGTTTTTAATTGGCTATACTTGAATGCATGTTCCTAGGTCGAAATGAATGATATTTTAAAAGAATAAACAGAAAAATGTCTTTCCAAAATGGCAAGGAAATTTTAATATAATTTCATTTCGAATAATAGTTTCCCTAAATTCATTCATTCTTATTAAATACTTTCACATACTTTTCTGAATAATTGAAATTTTAAATACAAGCGTTTTGTAAAAATACCGAATTTTCCTGAAAAAAGTATTTTTAAAATTTTGTTATTTAAAAAGGAGAACATTTGCTCATGATGAAATCCGTGAAAACATTACAAATCTTTATTACTTACAAACGACCTTATTTACTTTTTTTTGATAAAGAATGTTAAGTATCTAAATCCATTGTACAGTTACAGTCCCAGTTAATCACATTACTGTAAATAAAACTGCAAACAAAAGGAAACCCGGAATTAAAATAAGTAAAAATGAAGATGTAAATTTAGTATTTCCGTCTAAGCATTATTCCATTTTGAATTTTAAAATCAAAATTTAAATTACTGCATTTGGAATTAATTCTTCATTTCCGATTTTTTCATGATGTACAATACAGAAATCAAGAATACTAAATATATATTATTGCAATAAGTAACATAGAATAATTCACATACATTTCCAGAAAAGAGCAGCATCAACACAAACGGATTGGAATCCGTTAATTGCAACGCAGGTCATGTCAAATTACTTAAATAAATAACTAACGTCTGTTTAAAATAGAAAGAGATTAGTCCCAGAAGATTCATCAAAGGACAAAGTACAGAGATTATTCAAAATGATGTGAGTTCCGATTTAAACAAGGAAATAATATAGTTGTTCCGAGATCTTGTTTAGCATGAATAAGGCCCATAGATCCGTTAAAGTGAAATAAAATAAACAAAATTTTGTTTACAAAGTGCACCTGGATAGTCTTTTGTTAGGGGTCTACATAGAGGTAATCCAAACTACAACTACAGTCGGACGCCGATTCAACGAATTCCTCAGGACCGAACATTGTATTCGTTAATTCGGATTATATTCGTAGTTTCGGCATCTAAAAAAGTACAACTTTTCAGCACATACCTTTAAGATTTTATAATAAAGAACTACACTAAAAATATCCATATTATAAACCACACATTCATTATTGAGCAGCTAAAATACTGCTAGAGAATTTATTAGGCACCAGTAAATTGAAAATTTCTTAATACTTATTATTAGATGTTTGACAATTTTTTTAATTCCTGCCTCGAAATAGACCTTTTTCGACTTAATGCAGATTGAAAGGTAATGAGTCGTTTACATTCCACTGCAAGATGTATGTTTTCAGTCTTCAAACAATATAAAACATTAGAAAATATAGCAATTGTGATAAGATTTTAATGAAAGAATTTCTTGTCCTTTTCAAAACTCCCTCGATAGGTTGTACTAATGACTCATCTGCACTTGTAATGTCTAATAACAGGTTACACTCTTTCTCATCGAAATTCACTGCTCACAAGAAAATACTTTTCTGTCTCTTCAATTTTTTTCTAAATGAAACAAATAAAGAAAATTATACCGTTGAAATAATTCTTTAATTTGGGGATGATTATTCATTAAAAAAAAGGTTTTTTACTTTGAACTTAATGGGAGGAAAGGAAAGATTCGTTAAATTGGGGTTCGATAAATCGGGGTTAAACTGTATTTGTAATTAAATTTTACAGAATATTATTATAAATATAGGGGGGAAAGGCTTTTTGAAACAAATGTGAGGAAGTAGGGTTTGGGAGCCTTTACTCACATGATGCTCTTTGAAATTAATCTGTAAATATTACGCAAGACATACGGCTATCTGATAATCTGACACGGTATAATTGTTTTTTTTTCAAGTTATAATTAATTATATACTAAAGTAGGATTAGTTCGCAGGGTAGAAAGATTGATATACGTTAAATATGTCGAGGTTCAAAGTCCTGTTGGTGTGGTGTGTGGAAGTTAATAGATGGGGCAGCTTAGCTTTCGGTCTCGGATCTTGAGCATAGATCAAAATTACCATGTCCGACGCCAGTAGCTTGTGGCGGTATATAAAATAAGTCAGTAACAGCTTCCGGACAGGAGTAATCACTTTTGCTACTAGTATGTTACATGCTTATGAATTCAAAGGTTGCGGGTTCTAATCATTCGACTTTGGTGACCTTGGATGCAAAGAAATACGCAAAACCTTCTGATGTGTTGTAGCACCATCTACATGCCAAAAGAGCAATCAAAAGTCATCAGACCCACTTGACGGAGCTAGCAAAAAGTCATCAAACCCATTTGACGCAACAAGCAAAAAGTCCATCAGTACCACTTGACGCATCAAAAAAAGAGTCGTCAGACTCGCTTAACGCATCAAAAACAACTCACACACCCGCCATAACAACAAAATATATCTCGTTCTTTCACCTATCCACCAACTCACTAGTGGGGAGAGTACTTTGGCGGTATCTAAAATAAGCCAGTAACAGCCTTTGTGAGTGATCACTTTTGTCTAGTGGTATGTTACGTGATTACGAACCAATAGGTAGCGGGTTCTAATCCCCGATAAGCCCTTGTGTTGCTACACAGTGAACAAAAATTTTAATAAAATGAAACCAATCTATACAAGGACCGTTTAAAAAGGAAGACGGAATGTTTTAACTTGCTAATGTCTCATTCAAATTAATTTGGGTACATTGAAAATAATAAATATTCTCCTATTAAAAATATAATCAGAGCGTACCAATTGTAAGAAAAAAGGCACGTTTTTTTAAGAAGCGATTTGCATTCCTTGGACATGTGTTTGAGAAAAAGTGGAGTTCTTGAGACCATCAGGAAAACAGAGGATCTATATCATATGAATTTCATAATCTTTGTTTTTGGACAATTGATCTTATAACTTGTAGACAAGTAGTTTTTATAATATTATTTCGAAGTTAATCTCTTATTGAACTATTTTAGAGAATTCGTATCTAATCATAAAGAATATGTTGCTGTATTTTATTCCATGTGTTTAAATTATAATTAGAGTCTTTATTTCATAGTTTCCGAAGTTATAGTGGTCTTATAATTTCTTAGTGGGTTGTATATATATGAAAAAGCGTTTATACTAAAGGAAAATATGCTGAAATAATTTTAAACAATTATTAAATTTATTTTAAATTCATTCCGACCGCAACATTGTTCCATTCACCAAATAGAAAGAAACATGCCTTTAATTGTAAATAGTTTCTTTAAATTTACTTCACATTTCATTATTCACAAATTGCTGATAATAAGCAGCTATGCATAAAAGATATTTCTTAGTCAGTATTTTACCCAAATAGCCTACTAAGATATATTCAGCCTGTTGTTCTCATTGACTTTCAAATTTTTACTAAACCATTAAAAACCAAATGATATGTGAATTTTAAAATTAATTATTTTAAACTAATCATCAGCCCATTTGAACCTTTTCATTTGGAATTTCAAATGCTCTCTTGATGCAAATTGGAATTTTCTTTAAAAATATGCGTCAATTTTAATGCCTTTAGCAACAATTGTCTTAAAGCATTTCTCGTCCTTTTCATTTCTCACACTGTAATAAATTACGATTTTCTCATATATGGGACCTAGTACATTAACTATGATCTTGACTAGATATAAGACTACAAAATTAGTCCCTCTAGTTCTCTGTTTTTGATTAATCGAGTGCTCTTTTCAAAGATATTTTCTCATTACAATTGCACATTCAAAGATTCTATGTAAGTATGATGACCAAGCATCTGGGGTATCGTTTGCTTAGATATTTGTGGAATGGTGTAACTATACAGATAAAGAAATGTAAATGTGGAGAAATTAGGTTTAACAAATTTTCGTAGAAATGTCAGACAATAGTGAGTGATTGGATAATTTGTTTCCATGACCATTAGAATATGAGCGACTCATATATTTTAATTTATTTCTATATAAATGTATTTATATATTATAGTAGTAGTTCTCTGTCAATGCTGCAAGTTGAGGGAACAAACACATGGTGCGACTAATAAGTAAGAGTAATAATCGTAGAAATAGCAGAGTATTAAGTATTTGCAAAAAATAAAATATACATATTTATCTTTCAAATAATTCATATTTTCTTACAATGTATACTTATATAGTCAGAGATGTTCAAGACTTATTTTATACTGACAGATAAAGCTCTTTACTTGTTCCCCTTTACGTCGCGTACTGAACATTAATGTTGAGATTTTCGTCCTACAACTTCCATAGATCAACTTTCTTAGACGGATACAGATAGTATGGAATGAAATGTTCTTCAAGCAGAACTTTCAAATATGTTTCACTTCACATCACTTCTTATAACCACACTTATTGCAGCGAGCGTGTGTGGTTGCCACACCAAACGACTTTGAATAGTGCAATTTTAACAAACTTGAGTTAATAGGTTTTCTGAGAATAATTATATATTTTTAAAAGAAATTTCAGAAGTGTATAAATATTTTTAATGCACAAACTTTTATTTATGATTAGAACAAAGAAAATAGCCTCTTGAAATCGCATTACAAACAAAATAATAGCATATATCTGGCACTAATTACTTTAAATCAATAAAAAGTGGTAGAATGATGAAAAAATTTAATTGTATTATTTTCGTGTTAGATTTGAAATTTGAATATGTGCATATAATTAATGATTTCTTTTTTTTCCTTCGCTTTTCTTCCTGATTTCACCCTGAAATCAGCTTGCATTTTTAACAATATGCAATATATTGTGACATTAGTAAATAAATAAGTAATATTCACAGCATGACTAAAAAAACCCTTGCACTTAAAAAAATCAAGACTTTATTTTATTTAATATTTTAATTATTTAAGTATTGAATGAAAATTCTCTTTCGTTTGAGATTTACAGCCATTTTTACTAGACATGCATATTCTGGGAATTGACATAACTTAATTCGCAATAATCGTAAAATGGTCAATTTTTAATCAAAATACCTTTTTTTATGCTATATGTTGTTTGAATATATTTTGATTACATAAAAGAATACATAAAACTTTGACATAAAAATTTATTGACGAATACTTACTTCTAAATTTATCAATGGAGTATTTTTCCTTGAATAGCCCTAAATGCATTATCATCCTTACGATCTTACATTTTGAAGTAACACAACAAGGTACACAAGTGTTGGATATACCTAAATCAGTTTGGATCATTGCAAGTCATTACGCAAAACATTTTGTTAAGATTGATATAGATTCGTTGGGGTCCATTTCGTATGTTATTTGCGAACTAGGCTTATGTGATAAGTTAAAACGGAACTTTAAAAATTTATTTGAGTATATGCGGGGAGTGGAAAACAATTCTATTTGCCCTGAAAAATTAATTACCCAAATAATATTTATCGAAACAAAACAAAATACAATTAATTGAATCGGTATTAAAACTGAGCAACTTTTGCATGTCTGAATCAGAAATTATTTTGTTATTTTGTTCAGAAGTAATTTATTTTGTTTGGCTTCCAGCAATAATTAGTTTATTTGTTTAACGTTGCATTTACCTTGGCCACTTTTTAATTATATTTTATTTGTGTTGTCCTTAAAAAACCGTGGGAGATTAGATCTCTATGATTGTTCAGTACTTTAAACCTAATGCAATCGAAATAAGGAAGAGAAGTAGGGCTGAAAAAATTCCTTCAGAAAACTTTTAGGTAAAAAGAAGAAATAAAAGAAATCCTGGAAGAAAAGGAAGCTGTGATTTTTTCCTCTTCTTTTTAAACAACAGGTGAAGGTTGGAGAGATCAGAGTCGTCTTTATAGAAAAAAAGTTTCCATTTATCTTTAAAAAGTATCTGGATGCATCACAATGGAAGAAAATGATAAATGGAAAAATAAAAACTTTTAAAAATTGCAATTGAAAAAGAAAAGTCACGCATAAAAATTAAATAGAAAATAAAAAATAAAAATAATAATAGAATATCTGCAGTTCTTGTTGGAATAGATTCTTAATTATTATTTAAGAGTAAAAAGCGTTACACAAAAATAATTTTAAAAGAATGCTTGAAATAAATGTAAGAAGAAAAATTAAAATAACCATTAATTTATGACTTTTTTGCTTTTATCGCACTGTGATGTATTAAAAAAAAACAAGCTACAGTTTCGATACTTTTATCTCATATTTATACTGTGTGCATCAATGTTTAAAAGTATAAAAAATAAGAAATATATATTCTGTAAATGACACTGTTTTGTTAAATCAGATTTTTAATTGGAATTGTGTTAATACTAAGAACATAAAAAATTAATTAAAACCAACTAAATTTTAAAGAAATAAATAAATGCTCTTCGCCATACTGTTCCGACAGAAATAAATTGTCATTTAACCAAAGAAAAGAAAAATCCAAGCAAAAAAGAAGAAAAGTAAAAGTATAAAGGACAGATATTTTAAGGAAAATTATACTTTTAACAATTGATAACATAAAATTTATTCTAAATTCTGGAAATGAGCTAAGACGGTAGAAGAGCGAAGATATAATACCTAAATCATCTGTAACTTAAATGTGACATCGAAAATTAAATACGGAAGAACTGTTGCCACCTTTGTTTTTGTAAATTGTTAAAACTAAACTTTAATATACAGGAGACAGCTCTTTAATATCGGCAATGCTGGTTTACCGTTTTCATAAATGATTGACTCTAGTTTGTACCTCTGAAAAATGACAACAAATAGCATGTTACTTACTTTTTGAGAAGTGATATTATTTACAATAAAGAAAACAAAGAAGAAAAAAGAAATTTTACGCCCATTTGTCTAAAAAAAAAATAAAGATCCATCGAATGATTGACGTCAATGGGTTTTAAGATACCTCATTGCGTTTAGAAAGTAGTTAAGAGGAAACACCTTGCTTTATATTGAACTAATCCAACCATTTTGAGAGACTATTTTTCTGTGTTGAAATATTAACTGATCATTCTACAAAATGTATTTCCCATACACTAGAACAGTACAAAATACTATTTTAATACAACACCTGTTGCTTCAAAAACTTATATAATATTATAGTCAATAACTTATAATTTAACTTTCTGGTAAATAAGTACAATTACGGACTGTAGCGAACTCCGAAAATGGTTTTTCGGTTTTCTCTGCAGATGGCACGCTCAATAAAACTACGTCTTCAATAATGCCGAGGAGAAAAGTTATATAACACCTATCTCACAGACGCCAGGCTTCCCGCTTCTTTAACCAGCGTTCAAAGGAAAAACGTTGTGGAAATAAATTCATTACGTTGAAGAGTTTTTTAATCCAAATTTCAGATATTGACATAAAAACACATCAACTGTTACAGCATTAAAATTGTGACGGATTTATTCGGGTAATATTTCCATTAATCCTCTTGGGGAAACTTTGGGGCTAGCATCCCCGTTAATTCACAGCCTCTCAAGAAGAAACCATGATATTTAAATTAGTTTGACTATATAAAGTCTAGGTTTTGTAGATGTAAAATAGAAGGAGCCGAGGAGCTGTTGCTGTGATACGTAAGTGCGAATATTAGAATATTCATTCCCAAATATAGCGTGAGTTAAGGAAGTACTTGCTAAGAATTACATTATTATATTGAGGATCTAAGATATATGAAATTAGATTTAGTTATCTGTTCATTAGCGCTTGTTCTTTTTGTCTAGTTCACTTAGTCGTGTTTACTTAGAATTATACATTGTGGTTAGATAGCTCCCTTTATATATCACTCCTAAGGTTTCCTTTTGTAGTTTCACTTGTGATTGTTTAAGTGTGTTTGAAGAGAAATAAATAATAGTTATTATGGAAGTTTCTGGAGATGATTTGCCCCCCCCATCTTTACGTAGGTAAGACGGAGAGAGGGGTGCCGAATAGGCCGACACTCCCACAAAATATGTATCACAATCAATTCACTAACTTAGTAATTAATTTCTAGTTAGAGACAAAACTGGCAGTTTTATATTCAACACGAACCCAGACTGGTTTATCATTCCCAAACATTCATAGATTCCCTCTCATATAAATATTCCGGAAATAATTGACAAATTGGATATGAAAGTCGGGCAATAATCCTATCCCTTTGTGAATCTGCCTTTACTTTTTTGGAACTATTTTCTATTAAAGAGTCCCAGAATAGGCTACAATAGTCGAGACGGCTCACACATTACTTTGTGTGAGAAGTATACGTAGCTCAGTTCTCTCATGTTGTGATAAAGGCTTCCAACAGTGTTCTTTTAGATTTGCGTGGATCATTCCC